>JAPDSC010035723.1:0-12197 GCA_026290005.1 Latrodectus geometricus
TGTAAGAAGAAAAATTGACAATATATACTTTTCACTAATCAAAAAAAAAAAAAAAAAAAGACGAAAGAAATTGATACTGTTCCATGTTAAAGATGTTTATTATTTTTCATTAAGATAATATCCATTAGGCTAAGCCTGTAGCTTGAAAGGAAATATGCTTCTAACTTTAGGGGAAAAAATTACATTTTGGAAAAATAACAAAATTTACCATTTATTTAGCTTTATGATAAAGGCAGAAAATTCTGAGAAATCAGGTATCACATATTTTTTTTGTTTCTAATGGCGGGCACTCTTGAGTAATTAACCCATTTGCCGCAACAAGGCCGGAAACTGCTACTCATTTTATCGTTACCCGGTGGCCACCTCTGAACCAAGTCACGGAAGTACGAGTAGCATCGCCCACGCCACAGCACCACAAACTCGTTTATAGGACGGGCGACATTCATTCATCATCTGAGGAAAAGACAAGAAACACAGAGTGTGAAAGAGAAAGTACATCCATGCCCGAGCCTGGATTCGAACCCAGATCCTCCTCATCCGTAGTCAGGTACTCTAACCACCTGTCAGGGTGGGCGGCAGGTATCACATAAAAACTTAAAAACAAATGAAAATAAGTGCTGAACTCTTAAAATTTCTCCTTAACTACAAATTTTTTAAGTATTGAATACTCACTTATTTCATCAGCTTTCTAATGCGTTTACAATCGGTGCCATATTGAGGAAAACGTAAGCACATACGTAGTAATGAGCAAAAACAATATATTTTCAAAAATCGAGAAGAAGCACAGCTTCTTAAATCAAAAAAAATTTTTTTTTCAATTTCTGCGAAACAATTTTTCTTTTAAAAAGAATTATTAGAAAGTAGAAAGGAGAGAAAGAGTATCTGGTACTGTGAATATTATCTCTATTTTCAGTTGTTAAACTCATAGATAATTATTTCAAAAAGGGATAAAAAATCCTACTTCTCCGTTCTTAAAGCGGGAAGAGCTCCTGAACTTATATTTTAATTAATTACATCGAAGTTTTAGCAGCTTTAAAGAGAATTTTTCAATCAACATTAATTAATATTTTAGATTAATTGGAAACACTATAATCAACATTTCGAAATGATAACTTTATTTTTTAAGTTGCCAGATTCCGACTTTCTGATATGTGTGAGTTTCACTCCAACTACTAAACTCAATTCAAATCTGGAAAAAGATTAGGTGGACAAACAGAATTAAGGATTCTATTTATAGATTTAGATTGAAAATGTGATTTCTAGATAAGTTTAATTTGTCGAACATGTTTTGCACAATTGGTAATTGGGCTAATTGGATTTGGATTCATAATTTTTAAGAGAAATTCCGAACAATTACAAACATCCACATCTAAGTCGTGGTAGTATAACTTACTAACAGCGTCTGAAGTGTTAATTATTTGGCTGCCACGCGGCTCCGTTTTTTGTTTATTTCAAAGTTTGGGGAAAATTTCGATAAAAATATCCAAAAATTTTTTCTTCCGAAACAAGATTCTCTAAAAGAAATTTCTCTTTATATTCGTCATTCTTTAAAATAATCATCATAAGTTAATATTTTTCCTTCACATTGTCGACAACTTGAAACTTGTAAGCAGTTATTAAGGTTCTTTAATGCATTCACTGCCTTTGCTATGCAAGAAGACTTTCATCAATAATATTAGTTTGGGGAAAAAGTAATCCATTATTTTTTCGGTAGACGTCTGTAGTGATCGATATCTCGTGAGGTATCTATCAAACAATTTCAGATTTATGCTCGTTGGAAAGGTGACATTTGACACTAAAATATCCTCTTGCGGTTTTTTGTTTGATTCATTCAGTTATGAGTACAAGGTTTTAAAAATGGAAGGCAACAAACAGAAAATTCGATGCATTTTCGTTTTTCTCTTGTAACGGCGAAAAAGATAGCCGGGTGGCTAAAATTGTGAAAGGTGCTTATCGTCCTATATAAGACTGTAGCAACCAGTTACGTACAATTTTTGTTTCGTCGATTCCGTTCGGGTATTTTTGATGTTAGAGATGCACCTCGCATGTGGATACAGCATCGTCGAAAATGTCTATAAAATATTAAAAATGATCGAAGTTAACCGCATGTCAGCAGTCGTAACGCGCAAGACATAAGAATCTACATGAAAGCTGTTTTAAACCTTTTTACAAAGCGAATCCAAAAGAAGTTACAGAAAGTTCACGTAAAAATAATGGAATTTTTTTTTCCCAAAAGTAATATTAGAGCAGATTCACATGTCACAATAGAGGAAGCCATGAAAACTTTCAACCATTCACTGATGAATATGCATGCAGAAGCCCAATATCCATTTTCAATTGTTCAAAAGTGGTTCATATCATTGCTTCAATAGTTTTCGTCAGGTTTTATTACAGGCTACTTTCAATATTCCATTGGAGAATTACGGAATGGTGCTACTGTCGTAAATTTTGCGCGAAACTGGTTTTTCTTCATAAATCAGAAATTTTTATTTAAAATGTTACATTATTTAACTATTATTATAAATCAATTTATGCATTTATTCAGTTATAATAAAGATCTCCTTATACGTTTCTTAATGAAATATAATTTACATTAAGAATATATTTAGAATGTTCTGAGTTCTCTAATAGAGATGTCAGAACATTCTAAATATATTCGTAATTATATGTTGATAAAATATTTTACTTGATGACACAAAGCTACAAATAGTGTTATTTTTGTAGCTTTGTGTTTTACTATATTTTTTCTTTCTATATTTTACTATATTACCTATATTTATATATATATTACCTATATTTTACTGTTCATAACTTTTTCCTTAAGTTGAAAAGTTTTATTTTTGAATTTGACATTTGGAAATTGTTATTTGGCTTCAAAATTGCAGTTAGATTGAACATTTAATTTAGGTTTTTAGTATTAGTTGTTATTTTAACACCATTTAGAATTTACAATTGGCTTTGTAATTTGTTTATTGTCTTATTTTATTATTCTTGAATAAAGAATTCAAATGATTCCGATAATTAAAAAATTTTATCATTTAAATTTGTATTGGTATTATAAATGTTAAGATTTATTCCGTCGCTAATAAAGTTTTTAATATCAGCTAAAAATGTATTCGTTTTATTATTCTGTATAAAAAATTCGAAAAGATTTCTATAACTCCTGAAACATTTAGGTGCAAGTTACGTTCGGATTCCAAGAAATTTAATATTCATTTTATATTTAAATAAAGTTTTCAATATTATGTAAAATATGTGTTCATATGATTATTCTTCTAAAGAAATTCCATAGATTCATATAATTCAAGAATTTTCTACAATTAAATTTATATTCCTTTAAAAAATTTTTAAAACTCGTTCCATCTATCGAATTCTTGAATATATTTTATGATTTAGAGTTTGGTAAATCAAAAATTAACATCTCTCTTAACAATATAATACAGTATTTGCTTAAAGTATAATTTCATATCTTTTAAAATAATCCAGTAGAAGACAAGAACTTTTATTATTGATTGAATATAGAAGGAAAACATTTTTCCCACTTGAGATGGGATTACAGAAGCAGATTTAGAATAAATAAAAAACTCATGGAATTAATTATCTGTCGGTTCTAAAAGGATTAAGTGAGACAGGTATCAATCATTTGACTTACGGGAAAAAATAAGTCTTTTGAATGAATACTGCAACTAAATCGATATGATGTCGAAAATATATTTAGTACTTTAACATTATCTGTCGAGCAATGTATCCAAATATATAATTATAGCAAATTATGTTACATTTTGAATAATCCTATTTTGATATCAAAATTACACTTGAGGAGGTCCTAAAAATATCTTTCTACGCTTGCTTACATTTCATATACAATTTCGAATACTCTTTAGTTGTGTGCATTTATTTATGGAATATATATATATATATATATATATATCTTCAAATGAAACTGATGCAGCGTGGGATGGGAAATCTGAAATCTTTACTTATAATCGAGAATTCGAGCTTTTACATCCTATAAAATTGTATTTCTTGGGACTGAAATTCGAATATGTCGAGAAATAAATTTAGAATACATTATTAAAATTGTTTTGGAAGAAGTCATTTATATAACCCACAAAGTTTAAACGATTTATTTATTTTTTTGGTGTAAAGAACTAACATTTATTACGTACAAAAATAATTTAAACAATTTTTGTTTAACTTTATTATTCTGCTTTAATAACATCCTCTACAAATTGCCAGGAGGGAGGGCAATTTGTAGTAGTTACATTTTCGCAAGGGAAGAAACCCAGGAAAAACAAAATGATTTCAAAGCATTTACCTCGACAAACGCGAGTGCATAAAGCCAAAACTCAGTTGTTTAACTGTTGCCTAGCATCAAATCTGATTTTTTTAGAAGGGTGCGGTCGTACCATTATGAGACTATAAATCATGAGTGGCAGGTGGTTGCGGGAGAATTATCTGTAGAGGCATCTGCGGCTGTTTTTGATACATTTTTTCTTAAGATGGTGAACAGAATTCAAATTTGGAAAGGATAATAACAATGGAAAATTCTGTAAAACCCTTCTTGGATAATGTGCACGCACAATGAAAAACACTCATTTCCTGATGTACAACAATGTCTAGAATCGAACTTCGGATCTTCCACTCCCAAGAACCCGATGCTGCCATTATAGTAAACCTTATCATGCATATTTAACATAACATAAGAAGAAAATCATTATACAGCAAGTGTTCTATTCTTCCATGAACGCAGTTTTCGAACTGCAGTTTAGATAAATTCATTTAAACCGCGTTCCATTTCTGGTTGGTGATCAGGAGTTAGAAGAATTTGAAAATATTAGTTTGGGGAAAAAGAAATCCATTATTTTTACGTGAACTTTTTGTAACTTCTTTCAGATTCGCTTTGTAAAAAGGTTTAAAACAGTTTTCATGTCGATTTTTAGGTCTTGTGCGAAGCTACGACTGCTGACATGTTGTCAAGTTTGATAATTTTTGATATTTTATAAACATTCTCGACGATGTTGTATCCATGCGAGGTGCATCTTTAGCATCCAAATACCCAAACGGAATCGATGAAACCAAAATTGTGCGTGACTGGTTGTAACAGTCATATATAGGACCATAAACACCTTTCACAATTTTAGCCACCTGGTTAGCATTTTCGCCATTATAAAAGAAAAACTAAAAAGTATCGAATTTTCTGTTTGTTGTCTTCTATTTTTAAAACCTTGTACTCATAACTGAATGAATCAAACAAAAAAGCCGCAAGAAAATATTTTAGTGTCAAATGTCACCTTTCCAACGAGCATAAATCTGAAATTGTTTTGATAGATATCTCACGAGATAGCGATCACTACTGACGTCTACCGAAAAAATAATGGATAACTTTTCCCCCAACATATATGAATCCGAGAGTATTAAAAGTCTACTCCAAAAAAAGAATAATTAATCAATTGATCCATTTTGTAAAGTCAGTGGTAAAACTTTAGCTGAATCCCAACGAATTTTAACTGTATACATTTAGATAGAGTCGTTAAAAATAAATAAATAACCCATCAATTTACCTGGTTAAAAAATTATTGGACTAAAAATTATTTATGAGATAAAATTTGATTGTACAAATGCTGATATTCTAAAATAAATTGAATAAAACATAAACGTGTGTTCTACTTTTGTGAAAAAAGCATAAAATGTTTTTACAGTCGATTTGTATGTTAAGACAAATTATTTCTCTCCTCATTTTTTACAAATAATGAGATTTTATTTTCAAAAATAATTTAATGGTCTATTTTATATTTTCTAATTAATTGGAGAATTGAAAATATAAGGAAGTCTTAAAATCTATTATTCTAAAATATTCCATTACCACCTTTTTGTTTTAGGAAATTAAAAATGTCAAAGATGCTTCATAATTATCATGTGATATTAATGATGCCATTGAGAATATGAATAATATTTTGCTTTTTGTTTTGGTTGAATCACTCTTGTTCGACTAAATATTTGCAATCCTATTGCAAAAGTCTTCATCTAATTCCATAAGCTATTTTATAAATTAATTTTGAGAATCTTGTTAAATTTATAGTTAAATTTAAAATAACACTTAATTATATTGAATAATTGATAATTAAATAAATAAAACAGGAGTAAGTAAGGTCTTTTATTTGTAATCTAAATATATTTTTTTCTAATTAATTATTTTTGTTAATTTGCATATAATTATTTTCTCTTGTATTTATTTATATTTTCTAAGAGCGCATGTTCAAACTTTTCACAATATACAATTCATGCAGATATTATTGTGTATATCGAATCACTTTGCACTATTTTGAGCTTGACGAGAAGTTATTTTAGTATAAAAAGTATAAAATTTAGTATAAAAAGGTAAATTAATATGAAATAACAATGAAAAAATTATTAAAATTTTTTTCATTCATATTACTATTAAATTTTAAGTTTTTGTAGATGTGTGTTTAAATATAGATATATGTATAAATATTCACACACTATATATAATTAACACTTACTTGTACAAACTTGTAAAAGATCGATCAAATAGTTTGTAGAATAAAAAAATAAGTTGTAGATCTTAAAATTAGAAATATTTCTTTTTACCAAATTTCTGTCACTTTATAAATGAAGCAATATTAGAAAAAAATTGTTTAGTATGTACCATATAAAAACATATGCGAAATAATATTCACATTTTAAAAGAATTCTTGCCGCCCAACCTGTCTAGTGGTTAGCGTATCTGACTACAGATGGGTGGGACCTGGGTTCGAATCCTGGCTCGGGCATGGATGTACTTTCTCTCTCTCTTTCTTGTCTTTGTCCTTTCTTTGTGTGTGTGTGAATGGTTTCCTACCCTATAAACGGGGTACCTATGGCATGTGTGTACTGAGGAAGTCGGACTCCTCACCAAATATGGTTCAGTTGGAAAAGTGGAGCAGCGCACCCCATATTGCCAGCCTAGCAGGCACACAACAACAACAAAAGAATTCTTACGTTCACCTACCTTACTGATAAAAAAAAATCAAACTAAATAATCTTATCTCTACTATTTTCAAAACTACGATTTTCAAACACAATTTTCTGTTTATTTCACTGTTATTTTTCTGAAAAAGTAGATTCCTCTTGTAAGCCAGTCATCTGCTCATTTTGCCTTTGGTCGTAGTACTACGTCAGTTTCTTTTTTGATATCTGAAAATTAATTTTTCATTCTCATTCATTATATTCTCAATCATTTAATCAACCGATACTTCTCACGTACAAATTACATCTACATCCGCGTTTAAAATTCCAGAAATGAAATTTCGGGTAGCAGTGTGTTTCTTTATCAAAGTTCACGGATGAATAACTCATCTTCACTCAAATCAAGTGAGTGTCCTTTGCTTTCTTCAATAACATTGGTTTTATTAACAAAAAGCAGCATGTCAAAATGACCTAGATATTGTTTTTTCTGCAATATTTCAGACTTTTTTTTAATACTTGGCTGTCATTGGAAGCATAGATTGGCATGGCATATCTATTATGCCAAGAAAATCAATTTTAGGGAACAACTTTGATAAAAAAAATTAAGCACCAAATCTGGCACTCCTTACGGACTTTTTAGGGTTGCTGCTTCTTATTTTGGTGTTGCCAATTTAGATTTTTTCAGCTTTTAGATTTTTTGCTGTTGTCAAATTTAGTATTTTCTTGTATTTTGTACCCTTTTTTTGTAATTAATTATTTGATTTAGCGAAAATCCATCTTGGCGAGAAAAAAAGGCGCTAAAAACAGGTATTTTGTTTGGCGTGAAAAAAAGTCGCCAAATTTCCGATTTGGGGGTACATCAAAGTAGTTCCAATTTTAGAAGTCGATTTCAAACCATGATCATTCCTCATAAATTCATTTACGACATTTGCGTTTTATGCTAATGATTGCATTCTGATGCATGAGCTTGTAATATAGAAGTTAATTTAGGCGGGAAAGATTTCACATGAATTGATTAAACAAATTCTGGACTTCTGCAGTACAATTAGTTTTATCCACTTTTCGAAAAATTTATGTTTCGCCAGTACAGTGATTCTCAACCCTTTTTGTCACGATACAGTTTTAACAATTTCAAAATTTGCACACAAAGATAAGCTTAAAAGTTATTTTGGTTAGCCTATACTTAAGGGTGCCCCTTTATTCTCGCCAAGTTGCGGTTGCGGTTGATCGCCAAGCTGGGCAAAACCCAATCGTATTCTGATTGCAACAGAGTAATTGATTGTTCTGTGCCAACAAAAATTGCCAACAAAATCGATAGCCACACAAAAATCGCCATATTTGTCAAGAGGGCACCCTAAAATATAGTTTTACCGTTATTTACTTACCAATAATACATTGTGTATAATAATTTGTGATAATAATTTACAATGTAATATATAATAAAATATGTACTACAAAAACAACAGTACTTTTATTATTTTACTCGTAATAAAAAAGTATAATAATTTTTATATACGTTTCTAAAATTTGGCAGCTCATTTTAAGAATTTGGCGGCACAAAAAAGTGCCGCGACACAGTGGTTGAAAATTACTCTTCCCCCCCCCAAAAAAAAAAAGAAAAAAACGTACATCCAAGTTTCTTGACTATAATATAGAAAAATTTTAAAAAGCTAGATAAAAAAAAATAAACTTAAATAAAAGTTTCTTGAAAACGAATTCGCAAAAAAAGTGGTTTTTCGAAATTTTAGTTCGTATATTGGAATTAAAATTATTATGGCGTCTACATTATAGACCCGTCATTTTTCGTAAAATAATGAATGTTCATATCTTAGAGGTTCGGGAAAACGAGCGTCTACTTTGTATCAAGAAGGCACTTTTTTTTGTGTTTACCGTGTCTTTGTTACTATTGCTGGCACGTGTTCCCAAAGCTCCTGCCTCTGGGTATTGCGTCATGGTTCTATGAATGGGATATTTATACATCTTTCAACGTGCTCACTCTTCCGTTTTGATGCGCAGGAAGAGGAGGCTATCGATCAAATAAGGAAATCAATATACGTACCCCACTTGAATGACGTCATTTGTACGCCCCTTTAAAGTATTCATGCAAATACTGTGGATCTTCTTTCAATAGACTATCAAAGGAAACGTGAAATCTCTAATTTATTTTAAAGAAGCATTCCTTTTTTCATGTTATGTCAAAAATTAATTTTATTTTTTAAATCATTATCTCTGCACAATGAGATGAGGGTCTTACAAGTGTTTTGAAATAATTGTTCTTGTCAAAAATTAGCAAAATTTTAAATCTTTTTTTACAAAATTTCTGATAATTGGGACTATGGATTGTACTTTAAACCAATATTTTTATATGCCATCTGCGTTTAATGCTACTTAATTCTTTACGTTATTATATAAAATTTAAAAATTCAAGAAAGAAAACTCGGAAAACTTTCCAGCTCTCTCCCCGTTAGACGTGCATGCTGAAAGTAGAAGCGGAATATCTCTCATTATTCAGTGGTGGCTAGGATCGAACTAAATGCCTTTTATTTTGGAGAACGTTGCTTTACCATTAGGTTATGGTATAAAACCTTTAGCACCGCTTTGTAACATACTAGCAGCTTAAGGCTTTTGCAAGGTATTTTTAGTTTCTAACCAACTTGCATCTCTAGAGAACTTTCCTTAGTGATTATTTACATGTGGCAGGGATAAAACTCAGAAAACGGAACTACTTTTATATACTCCCCCAAATCGGAAATTTGGCGACTTTTTTCTCGCCAAGCAAAATACCTGTTTTTGGCGCCTTTTTTCTCGCCAAGAGGGATTCTCGCTAATAACAAAAAAACTTTAAAAAAAAAAACTCAAAAAATGGTACAAAATACAAGAAAATACTAAATTTGACAACAGCAAAAACCTAAAAGCTGAAAAAACCTAAATTGACAACATCAAAATAAGAAACAGGAACCCTAAAAAGTCCGTAGGGAGGGCCTAATCTTTGGGGGGTATATCAAAGTTGTTCCCACAAAAATTCCAAGCATTTACTCTGACAAATGTATGCAGAAGAGCATCATCTATCTCCCATTGTTCAGAATGACTGGGTGTGAACCCGAGACCTTTTACTGTGAAGAATTGCGTCCTACCACGTAATGACAACGAATTAATGAATAAAGTCTTAGAACTTTAATGTTTACAATGAATACCAGGCTATTCTAAGTACTGCCTATATTTTTCTTATTTATCGAAACCACATGGAACATAGCCTCTGCCTTGTAATTCAGAATCATGGTCAAATGATGTGATCAATACCTCAGAAATCACTCACCTCTTCACACCATTTTACATCAGCTAACAGATATTAGACTCTACGGAATTTTTAACTTGCAGATGTCTTCTCATCACGTAAGTATTGAACTCTCAACCTCTGCTTCACTCAAACATCGCCTTTCCTCATCAGCCTACCACATAACTTTTCCGAAATATTTAATAAAATAAAACCTTAAATCCAAAGAAAATAATAATAAATCATTTTAAATTTTCTTCCTTGTTTTTTATTCTCTCCGTCCTTTGCAATGGAAACGAAATTTGCGAGGCATGTTTGTTTTCCATTTTTCTTAATGCATTAAATAAAGTAGATAAAAACGTTTATGACCTTATCGAGTTGAACCTCCTAATAGGGAAATTGCTTTTAACAGTTAACCAGGCGAATTTTTTTTTCCTACATCTGTTGTGCTGAGAATGCTGATTGAAGAGAATGCACCTGTTACATAACAGGTGTGGAAGAAATTCAACTCTGAGAGCTTATACTCAATTACTGTCTACAACTGTGACTGTTCTTCATTAATTTGTCGCCATGATTTATATCATTATAAGTGTCTGAGTCATGAGTTCTGGTGGAATATTTGATGCATCATGGCTCAAACTCAAGAATATCGCAGAATTCTATCTTTAAAAAATGGTATTTTATACAGATGACATTGCATATTTTATCAATTTTCTCAAGGAGAACTTGCGAATAAGAATTGAAGTATAATTCTCTGCATATTTTTCAAAAAATAAATATAATTATTGTACGTATTATTATTTACCGAATTTATTGTACCTAATTTATTAAAATAAATTATTCCCAATTATTTAAGAATGAATTTATATTATTGTAAGTTTTAAAATTATATATCGGCAAAATGTTTGCTTAATTTTGTAAATGATAAAACATTTAGTAATTTTTAATTAATATATAATTATTTTTGATCATTTTTCTGGTCGTTGATAAAGTTTTTAATCATATGAATTAAAATTTAATTATAATCAAATTCAATTCAATATCATTATGTATTTACTATGCTATCATTGCAACTATTTTGATAAAGATCAGATTTTAATTCATATAACAGAAATTTTAGGAATCTAAATTAGCTTTTCTGTCTAAGAATTAAAATCATTCTTAGACAGAAAAGCTTTTATTGTCATATTATATTACTCGCAATCTCCATATTTTGTTGTACAATTTCCAAATAATGCTATTTTTAATGTAAATTATTTTTTCACTGCTTTTAATTGATTTGACAGTTAAACTATTTTTGATAGTTTACTATTAATTTCTCCAATTATCTGGCTTTATCTTGTTAATTTATCATAATTTCGATCAGATAGGATTGAGAAATCTAATCTGTATACGTCATGAAAAACTATGTAAATTAATTTTCGAAATTTTCAACAAAATTTCCAAAATATAGAAAAACTATGTACTTGATTAAAAATATACTAATTTCCTCTATGATACTAATTTAATACAAAATCTTTTTATCCCAATAAACATTTTTTATTCGAATTAATTTTAATTTCAATGAATCTCTAGTATTAATGAACTCTTCTTCATACTAAGTAAAGCTCTCTAAAAAAATAAAATAACTCTCTAAAAAAATTCTAATCCAATTTTTCAATTATGTCTAATAATTAAAGTGCAGAATAATCAGTTACTCTTTCGTATCAACGAAATACAATGGAAATGCAATACACACACAAATAAAAACTGAATTGGTCGATGGATATCCATTTTCAAACAAAATCATTTTTCCAATTAAGCGTCTAAAAAGAAATTGCACTTGATATAAAAACTCTCCAAATGCAAACCAAAACATATTTTAGTAATTTGATAATGGTGATAATTCGCTAATGGAACAATGCAAATCGATGGCAATAAACTTGGCTTTGCTGTTTTAATAACTGAGACCCTG
>JAPDSC010035728.1:0-13659 GCA_026290005.1 Latrodectus geometricus
TACTATTAAGAGAATTTTTAAGAAATAAATTCTCCTGAAAATTTAAGGAATTACTTATATATATATGCATTTTAATTTAATTTACTTTTTTTTAGTAATATTTTCTTTTCAGTATTTAGAAGCGTGATATTAATTTGTTTACCCATAAACGCTCTATATAGTTTAATTATCTTTATAATTATTTTATCTACAGAAGTTGTATGAAAAAACTATACTTTCTTAAATCTGGTTTTAGTTTTTTGAATTAAAATGTTGAGTTTTATTTCTAGTAAAAAAGTGCGAAATAAATGCGCGAATTCTGTGTTGTATCATTCTAAATTTTAATTTTATTCTTTCATTTCAAAGCATTATTTTTTCGTTCAAGTTAGATTTTCTATTTTTTTATGAAATGCATTAATTTTAAATAGGAATTAAAATAATGGAAAATATATTTTTAATCAAATGTATTTATATGTATTTTTATTTTAACTTATTATAAAATTACATGTAAAAATACAAAAAAAAATCTTATTCTTTCCTTGTTTCATCTAGTAAAATTATTTATCAGATTAAATGAATAAAATCTTTCTGGACTGAAGTAAATTTCAAATGAAGATTGCAAATAAAAGTAAAGTTTTCAGGTGTGAAATAATATATTATAATGGGATAAATAAATTTTACTTATTTTAGAAGAAAAATCAGGCATTAAATCAAATATGATTATAAACTGTAATTTTCTGTGATAAATATGTTCAATATCTGAGTAAGAAATTACTGAAATAACATTATCATCATGTGATAAGCGTTATAAACATTTTTGACTAAAATACATAATTTGATTTATCATAATAGAAAATTTGCAATAATAAAAAATATTTTATTGGTTTACATTTGATTCAGAGTCATATTAGATAATGAACTAATATTGCAATTAAAACACTTAAGACATTCTTGTATTATTATTATTAGACTTATCTTGTTTGCTATTACTTAATCATTGAATAGAAATAAATTATAAGGATTCAAGTTGTATTAAGAAGTTTGTAATGCTATTCCCATTATGTTAACTTATTTGTTTGTTTTAATTAAGTTTTGGCACAGTAATTTTCCATTTATCAAGTTTCTAATAAATAAAATAATTGAAGAAGAGAGATTGAAATTCAGATAGAAAACTCATTTATTTAGGGAGTGTAATCTAATTTTTGCTATTAAGAAAATTTACAATGAAATATCTACGATCACAAAATACATTTCTTTGCATGCATGAAAACAAAAATAGTGTAAACAAATGAACTCAAAGAAACAAAAGCACAGATGCCGTATGATCTATCATGGTAATATCTAAACCAAAGTTTTGGCGACAAAGAAGTTTTGCCAAAACGACGTAATTGTCATGTAAAAAAATTCTTCTTTGACAAAATCTTAAGCATCTAAATAATAAGTCTAAACCTAGTAAATAAAAAGCATAAACTTTTGATATATTAGGTTTTCTTAAAAAAGAAAGCAACGAGAGCATTCATTTCGTAAATGTAAATATAAATTCTAAGAAAATTAGGACATTCGAAAAAATATAAATTATAAAATAAACAATTTAAATTTTACGTAATAATTTTAAAAAATAGGAGCAGTATTTTTCAAGAGTAAATAAAATTCATAAAGTACACAATAAATTAACCCTTCTTTGCATAATGGTGGAAATTTCCATCATAACCTATAATGCCCAAAAATTATATAAAAGAACAAGTTCACTTTAAGTTGATCGTGTTTGGATACCTTTTTAATGTCCATTGCATAAAAAGAAACATAGCTGTCAAAAATAAACAAGTGTCATTATCAGTAAGACGAGCTTAAAGTTGTCTCATTCCGCTGTTTGTTGTAGTTGCAATAAACGTATGATTTCGTTTATAATTTTGTTTTATTATATTAGAGTTTCCATTGCTAAAAAATTGAAAATGAGTGGAAGAAAGGTTTGTATCACGCTTTTCTGTTATTTTCCTCTTTTATTTCTATTTAGTACTAAACTAATGATCTAACTTTGGATGATGATGGAAATTTTTAGCATATTGTTTTTTGCTCAATTTATACTATAAATATATACTAAGATTTTTTTAACCATTTTTCCTTTAATTTTGAACATGAATTATATCAACTTAATTTATTTCACCAATAAAGAAAAAATCATGCAAAGAAGGGTCAACAACTGTTTTAAAAAAATATTCTTTTTAAAACTATTAATAATAAAAATGCCATAAATACTGAAAGGGATATATCGACACAGATTTAAACATTAACTCTAAAAAAATATAGAATAAATAAGAATTATTTAAAATAATGAAAACACAGCCTCGAATTTAAGTATCTGTAAGGTAAAGAAATCTGAAGTACACGCTAAAAAATTTCAGACAAAATATCCTCGCTAAATATTTTAGTAAAATCCACAAATGAAATAAAATGTTCTAAATTTCCAAGCGAATTCTATACCGAATTAAATTTTAGGCTCGGCAAAATAATTTTTTTTTTCATAATTCTTAATAATCTTTATCTCCCTATGATCTTATAAGAATCGAGCTTGGCAGATAAACACGGATACCCAACAAACATTAAATGAATTCAGATCAGAAAATTAAAATCATAATAGAAAAAAGAAATATTTAATATGAAACAAAATAAATGAATTTATGAAACAAACTATGTCATATTTACCAACAATTAATATGTTTGTAATTTATTTACATATATTACTCTTTTTCATAGAATATAAATTCTAAATTCAGTTATTGAGTGAATACATGAAAATATATTAGCTTTTTTGTAATAATAAGCTTTATGCATCAATTAAAGAATCTTTTTCTTAATACATCTGCTGGGCGTATGGATATCAAAATGCTTATAATTTAAAAATTTATGTTTGTTGTAAAGGAATATGTGATTAGTAATGAGTATGAATTTTAACCACTTATGTTCACTAATTCTCCTAAAATATCTGAATTCTGTTTCTGGATCTAGCAGCTGTAAATTGATTTTGATATAATATTTTATAAATGTACTTACAACGAAGCTTCAATGCAAGAATGAAATTATAGATAAACGTACTATACTTATATTATATTAGAAAAATTTAAATGTTGAACAATATAGCTGGTAATGTAAAAAAAATGTTTAAGGTGTGTGTAATAAAATTTATTAATATATTGTAACCTTAGTAACATCATAGAAAAAAGTATCATTTTATGACAGAAATAAGTAATTCAAAATTAGAAAAAGATATATATATATTTTTTATTGTGTATTTAATATATATAGTATTTTAAAGATATATACTATTTAATTAATGAAGTAAAAATAATTTACAGAATTTTTATTTATATTAATTAATTTAGAAATAGTTATTATTAAAGAATCGTTTTAGTGTCTGTAAAGAAAAAGAAAATTGATTATAATAATTTATATGAAATTGAAAAAATTGTATATAATATCTTGACCATCAACAACAGTAATACCATTAAAGTTGGAAGTAAAGAAATATAAAAAAAATGTTGCTTAAAACGTTATAATCTTAATAAATAATGTATATATGTACTTTTAAAAATAGATTTTGTAAATATCAACATTTGTGTGTTCACTAAATGTATTGTGTTCGTAAAAAATAATAAATATAGAAAAAGTATGAAAAAATGACAGTCAAAATTTTAAAGCTTTGTAAAAATAATTTTAGCTTTAAAATTAACATTAAAATATCATTAATTATTTTATTGAATAAATAGTAATGTTTAATAATAAAATAAATATTCTTTTTTCGAAGACTACATAAAATGCTTTTCACAAATATATTTCGGAATTTTAAAAATATAATGAGGAAGTGCTTAACACTATTTTTGCTTTTGAAGTTTTCAAAAAACTTTCAATTTTTCTTTTTGGAAAAAAACAATGCTAGACAGTTTTATCAAGTTTAAAGTAAATTTTAACGCATGTATTGATTATATAACATTTTAAAAATGACATAGATTATTTTTTAGAAAAACTGACTATCCTGTTTATTATTCAAAAAAAATCTTATAACGCTAAATGAAGGATTCATAAAATTTCTAAAAAAATAAAAAGCATTTGAAAATAAAATATTACCCTGGTTTTGTTGATTTTAGACATCTAGAGTTTTGAAATAATTTTATTTTTTCTCTTGGAATAAAAGCGAAATAACTGATTTCATTTTTACAAACTAGAAAACACATTTTCCCAATAAATTTTCAGTTAGAACATTATAAAAATGTTTTTAAACTTTTGAAATTTTAATTTTATTTATTTTAGAAATGCAACAGCTATAATTTGTAGCCAATCATCTATCTTTTTTGATTACAGGCTTCATAAAATTATTTTTAGCTTTTAAATGACTTTATTTATATACATTACACAAAATATTATTTTTTATGAATTGATGTTTTAAAGTTTTTTGTATTTAATAATTATTAATTTGCATTAATAAACATTTTCATAAATATTCCTTGGATTCTTAGAAAATATTTAAAAAATTTTAATTTTAAATAGATGCATTTTTGCTTTTATTCTTTTCTGAGATCATACTAATCTTACTTTAATTTATTTAATAAGGTTAAAACAAGCCTAATGGCAATTATCAACTAAAGTTCAGAAGAAGCTGATTTACAAACTATCCCTTTCAGCAACCAAATATTTACTGTATAATCATTACCAGGAATATTCTAACTGAGGAGATTTATAACAGGAGGTATATTTAACAAATAATTTTTCAAGCTATCTTATATTTTTCTAAAAAATAGTAATTATGGCGAACTATAACTAATGCTAAATTTAGCAAATTACCTTCATTTTATCCAATAGTTCCCTAAAATATTTGTTTGCTAATAATAGCTAAGGTAAATTTACCAAAACTTGTGTGTAATGTCCTACTTTTTAAAATTAAATATAGATCCTAGTGTATGGATTTATGAAGGAAATGTTCTGCAATTCATTGAGGATATGCAGGAAAAATATAATAAGGTCCATCTCAAGTTGTATTGTTTTTTATCTGCTAAAGTAAAAATTTTCATAGTATTTTTAGAATTTTTAGAAAACAGTTTCTAGCAAAAAATTTCAGCTTTCATTGAAAACAATTTTCATTGAACTTTCCTTTTTTATTGTGAGATTCAAATATCAACTTTGTTTATGTATCGTTAACTATAGATATTATATTAGTTTGTGTATTGCTATTCTCTTTGTAATCAAAATTTTTTCTCGTATATAATTCGCTTAAAGTGACAAGAACTGGCCAACATTTTCAAAACAATACGTGTTATTCCTTATTTTTGAGCTTAGTCCTAGCCTTTCCATCAAAAGACTTGTGTTAAAATGGATACCGCTATTGGAAAACTCGTCTAAGTTTACAATTCTCAACAGAAAAAAAAAAGATTTATAGTTGTTAGGCTAAATTTTCATGGTTCAAAGAAAATTTTCTTCATAGCATTTATGAGTTCTTCAAATTCCCATCATCTAGGAATGTAGTAAAATAGTTAGCATTCTTTCATCGATACAGCAGTTATGTTGTTTTGTTTTCCATCCTGAAAGAGAAAGTTGGTAAAAGTTTAGAATCTACTCTTTAATGGAAGTTTTCATACAATCATGCATCTTATGCAAAACGAGATTTTAAGCTTTAAATGAATTTTTAACCTAACTATAAAATTGATTAAAATATTTCAAAAGTAATCTTTTCAAATATATCAGGTTATGACATAAAATTTCTACAAGGCTAGAAATAAAATTTTCGATTACTATTGTAGACAGTTATTTTCATATAATTGTAGTGCTGTCAAGTCATACTCTGATTGCTAATAGTACTAATAATTTTGGAAGAGTTAATTATGACTCCTTAAATATTTGAATTGTAGCATTATCCAAAATATGTTACATTTTTTTTCTTTAGTTGGACATCGGTGTCGAATCCAGAACTTGAACTCATTTTACAATCCACGTAAAGGGTAGTGCAAATTTATGAGGAAAGAACTCATTTCATTTCTACTCATTCACAATAAGAAAGTTTGATTTCATGGTTTTTGTGAATTTTTGAGATTTATTAGCAGGATTATAAGACCAAAATTAGTACTATCTCATGATAAATATTTTTCGCAGCTCTTATATTAAATCAGATATAAAATAATAATATCTAACAGGAGCTTTCACCTCAATACTTTTTGAGAGTGTGTACTTTTACTTGCATACTTCTGAATTTAGATTTGAGTAGGGCTTTACCAGTTTTGTGAAACTTGTTGGGTGAAATTTTTGTAAATGAGAAGAAGGAAATAAAGAGAAGACTTCGCAATACTTGGCCAACCAACCCTTGAGGCATTATTTCCCTTGGAGGAGATTGAAACTGTGACATATTTAACGTACTCCAAGAGACATTAATGTGCACGACGAATATTCTTTTAAGTCAAAATTCCTTTTTGTAAAACTTTTTATCTGCCGATAATGCGAACTACGTCCTAACGAATCAGGATAATATTGACTCCTTTAGAATACATAGTCATGATCCTGAAGTATGTGAAGACTTAAAAATATAGTCTAAATCTTTCGTCGTATTAATAAGCCATTTGTTTGGATCTTTTATTTTTTTTAATCTTTGTTTTAAAGGTCTCCTGATTGCAATTTCTCTTATAATCTCATTTTCTTCTATTCTTCAAATGTGTCTCAACTATTCTAAATGCAAGATTCCATGTTACATTACATAATTATATATTCCTTATTTTGATTATGTCATCCTAGTTTATCCTCAATCGGTTCGACACTTTCTTGTTCAACATTTTAAACAATAAGTTTTATAAGAAAAGGCAGTTACAAGATAGCCCTTTCTTTAAGCCCAGCTTGCAATACTGGAAAGCTACACCTTGTCTGGTACATCACCACAGATTTGTTTGATTTAGGAGACTAAAACAGTAGTTTTATTACTATTGGTGTAGTTTTATGTCACATTGGTACACATAGACACCTAGTGCCTACACGATGGTCAAATCTTTCTTATTTAACTGCTCTTTGGTAGACATTCAAATGGATAAGTGATGAAAGAAATGACGTTTCTGTTAAATGTTTTCATCTTTAATTAGGAATATATATATATATATATATATTTGAATTCGATTTTCTTAAATTTTTTTTCCAAAAACTTTTTATGGCTCTTAAAAACATTATCACTTTAACAAAATGAGAGTTGTTTAGAACATACATGATGCTAATTATAGTTCATTTTTATTTATATCTAATTTCCAGAGTAAACCCATTGTCTCACAAGAAAGAGAGGTATTTTAAATTTTATTACAAAATATATAAGCCATCCATGGCCCTAGATTTAACCATTTTCAATGCAAATAAAATAACATAGCATAATAAATTGAATATCTGATACATTTAATTAATATTTTCAGATATATAATTATCTATTTTTCCAATATTTATATCACTGCGTTCCATTTATTAAAACGTTTCGGAATAGTATAGCCGAAGTTGATGTTTTATTTAATCTGAAATTTTTATTTGTGTTTTTGTTAAAGGAAGTGAAGGTGGATATAACCTTTTTCACTTATGATGTTCTATCAATTAACTATCAGGTTAGTCTGAAGTTCGAATTATTTTAAGAATTTGCTTTAGAAACAATCATGCACGGCACTAATACAGTTAAAGAGATAAAAATTTCTAAATATCAATTCCGCTATTTTTCTTAAAAGCTTTTTAGTTATCTTGCTTTATCCTCCGGGGAAATCACTTCCCTCAATGTCAGTCTCTGAAAAAATTTCGGTTTTGGTTGAACAACAGTACGTCATTTTCTTAAGAATTCACAACGAAAAGTATAAATTTTTTTGTTTATAAAATGATTTTCCTTCATCGAATGGGAATAGTATTTAATACACTTTTTCCACATACTTTTCATTGATATGTTTATTCTAATAATATAAATGAACAAAAAACTACCTTTAAAATCTTAAATTTTGATTTTATTTGATAACATAGATACTTTATCATTTGTATATTAATTGTATACCATTTATCATTTGAGGAAAATAATTAAAGTATCACTATTGAAGTTTAAAAATTTCATTTTTTTCATAATTTTTTAAAAGTTGTAGTTCTACGGAAATGTATCAGTATTCTTAATAGCAATTTATTATGAAGAGTTTTTAAAAATTTCTGAGAATTTCTTAAATGGTTTTAAATTTCTTATATGATTCTCTAAATCCAAATTTTTAGAAAAAATAAATACACACATGTATGCAAGTAACGAAATATATTTGACAATTAAATTAAATCATGAGAGATTTATTTCAATCATATTATATTTATCATTTAGATTAGTATAGATGTATGAAAACAAAACATGATTGATTTAATCAAATCTTCTGATTAAATACTTAATTTTAAATTATTTCCTTTGTTACATTCAATGAATTCAAAATATGTAAAATTTTCTTAAATTTGTTTCTTATTCTAAGATATTACGAGTGGTTTACTGAATTTTTTTAACTGATTTTATTTGTCTTCAGAATTTTAAATAACACATTGCACTTTTTTTAGATGATATAGCTGAAAACAAACATTAAAGTTCATGATATGAATGAATAATTTCATAATACTAATAAATAATTTCTTACAAAAAATTTCTTTCATCAAGGAAAATATTTATTGCAGGGCAAACTTGAAGTCAAGAAAATTTACATTTAAAATTTCTTATAACAATGTTGAATCGGCAAATTAAATATTCGTAATAAGAACCCAGAGTTAATTTAATTGAAAATTCAATAAAAATGTAGCCTTTTATTTATTGCAAGATCAAACTTTAACTTTTTTCTTCTACACGCTTGAGCCATTTATTAACCATTTGCAAAAATATAGCCATTATAAATTTTCTTAGAAAACCAAAAGATGTTATCTGGATTGTGTAGAGTTTACATGGATCTAAGAGTAAATATCTCATCCTTGCAAAAAATATGAGAATTTGATTGATGTTTGTCAAGGAGCGTGGAGAATAGATAAGTCAGGTTTGGAAATATGTTCTATGGAGCAATGAATCAGAATTCACTTTATTTGGATATCATGGTTAGGTGTGTCAATTAAGAGGTTGCAAATTAAATCCAGAGTAACAACCTTCAATAGTGAAGCACAGAAACGATAAGGATATTTTGTGGATCTTTCTGTGTCTTCCCTTTTGCACATATAAATTCGGTTTGAGATAAAATGCTTTTAAATATAATTTATAAAATTGCACATTATCTTTAATCCATAATATGCATTAAATTGAGACATTAGAAAGAAATCATCACAAGTATTACCTTCAAAATAGGAATGAATTAGTTTAAAATTGGATCCATATAATTGAAATATTCAATTAGATTGAGAATCACATGTAGCTGATTCAAGTACTACAAAAGTTTACTCTTCTTATCAAATTTTGCAGTACTTGAATCAGCTGCAGAAAATCTTCAAGTTTCTGCTTTAAGGAATTCTTCAGAGGTAAAATATATTTAGAATTTTACTTGCATCATGAGAACATTTTATTGTTAATTTTATTTTCAAACGATGAGTTGGAGTTCTTAAAATAAACAATGTTCATACATGGTAAGTATTACTTTATTTCCTTACTTATATAGAATACAACAAAATTCGTTGATTAAATGAAAATTTAGAAAAAAAATTAAAAATTAATTTTTATAAAAAATCCCTGTTTTTTTCTTCCAACATCGAATTTGGAAGAAGTTAGATTGCATTCTCATGTAATGCTAAAATCGAAATTGTGTAAAGGAAAGAAAAATATGTGCTTCTTTATATGAACAAAGTAAAAAGGTTTTTCATTGTAAATATGAATACAAGTAAATACCTATTCATTAATTACTTTAATAAATTATTGGATTTATTTAAAATACATAAAATTAATTTAAATAAATAATTTTTTCAATTAAGTCATTTAGGATTTATAATTTTAGTGTGAGTGGCCTAGAGCAATATTAGTATTTTTTATAGCTCAAAATGTTTTCTCCAAAAAAAAAAAAAAAAAAAAAAAAAAAAAAAAAAATATCACAGAGATTTAAAATTCTTTGCATTCCATTTTATTTTCTTCCTTTCCATCACTTTAATAAAAATATATTTCTTTCTTTTCTTTAATGTCATTCGGAAATATTTTTTGATGCACAGAGCTGATTATTTCTTTTTAAATAAAGCTATTTTATATTTAATACATTTATAACATATGATTTAGCATATAATTCGGATAAAACGTAAATTATTTTTATTTTTTTATCAATATCGTACATTTTAAAAATGACAAAAATTAAAATTATGAAACCCGTTTTTACTGAAACATATTTTTAGATACATTAATAAATGAATATATTTGTGATTTATAAATGAATATATGTAAATGTATGTTTCTGAAAATGAGAAGATACTTAAGCTTGTTAAGCTGCCATTTCAGGAGGTAACGCAGCGGCATATTTTTATGATACTTAAGCTTGATAAGCTGCCATTTCAGGAGGTAACGCAGCGGCATATTTTAATGTTTTCTTTTAACAATGTGGTGATGTATGTATTCTTAAAATGTTCCAATATAGTTTACCCATTTACTCAATCTATAGAAAGCTTAAAAATCGAAGAATGTATCACAAATAATATCAGAATTCAAATAAAAGAAACATTTTTTTTTATAAATAAAGGTAGGGTTTGGTGAATTTGAACTATTTGAATTTAATTTTCATCAAAATGCTAAATTTTTAAGTCTGGATAAAATAGAATAAAAAATTCAGCTGTTTCCACTTGATGTGCTGTTGCCATAAAATATATTAACGAAAGGAATAGTTAACTTAACTTTTTTAATTAAACATTTTTTTCTCAATTCATTATACTGACCTTGTTACAGTAATATTTATTGCAACCTAAGACACACATTGTGCTTTCGAATTTCTTCTCAAAATGAAAAAAATATATATATTCGTGAATATAAGTGTATTTCCAATTTTTTCACCTACAATTTACCTTTGAATATCATTTTTTTTATAAATACGATATACATCATGACAACGATGAGAATATTGGGACTGCTATGTTTCAGTGTGTATATCATGTATTTTATGAAATAGGCAGTTTCTTTGCAACTTTGTTGTTGTTGTCCTTCAGCTGTCTGACGAAACACAAGATTGTTCAGACTGATACTAAGGGAATCAAGGACAAGAAGAAAGGACGAATGTATATTCGTTCTAGAAAGTCCTAAACAGCTCAGGATGTTCTCATTAGAAACTCGCTGACCATAACATTTTGAGCAGAAAGTCAAAGATCTTTTTGTCCCTCAAAAAATGAGACTTTTAGAAGGCTGCTTGCCATTCTGGAAATTGCCCTTCTAGAAATTCTGTCAGACTTGAGTGCAAAAGAAGAGCCAGGTTTTTTGCCCACATACCAGGAATGGGTAGGAGGTTTCTCTTTTATAAGTTTTCTTTGCTGCAATTTTAAATATTTCTAGGTTTCAAAACTTATTTCTTGAGTATATTATTATAATTTAATCAGAGATCAAAACTATGTTGTATGTAATTATAAACACATTATTTTTATTTTTCAATAGGACTTTAGTTATAAAATTAAGAAAATTTCACTGAATATCATTTCCCTTTGTTTTGTAATAAATAATGCCATTTATTTGAATTTTGACATTTCCTAATTTCTTAGGCAAATTTTTTAAAAATTATTTTCACTCGTTTTTTGCTAAAAATTTCATTACATTTAATAAAAGCGGACATAATTTTTTAACAAAATCATTATTACCTTTTGTTCATATATTACTGAATGATAAAAGTAAATTTTATTCTCATTCAATTTTAACTCAATTTTATTACATTATATATTTAATTACATAATATAAAAAAATACATAATATAATATAACATTATATACATAATATAAAAAAAACTCAATTTTATTACATTATATATTTAATTCTGAATTATTTTAGAAATATTTAAAAACCAAATTTAGTTTTCTAAACATTTATTAAGAACAAATTTATTCAAAAAAATATATTATTTGAAAACTTTTATTTTAATCGTCTGTGCAGGTTCACCCAAAATTTATTTTAATTAATTACCTGTACTAACTATGAAAATTAAAACTTGCTTGAAAAATGTTGTTTGGAAATTCATACTTTTGAATTTGATTTGAAACCATCTTTCCTATAACACACGCAAATAAGGTTTTAAAAAATGAAAGTTGACAGGTTTTGAATCAGCTAAAATCAGCTTAAGCATTTATCTTCATTACTTGCAGAAAAACCTATCGCTAGTTTGTAAAAAAATTTCTGAGAAAAAAGTTGTTTCTTTCATATTGCTGGAGACAAAATAGAAAGAATATGAGAGAATAGCAATTAAGTAATGAAGAGAAAGCATCGTACTTTAACTGTAGAGTTGCTTTAACTGTGTAGTTTTTCAAGAATTTTGTGATAATGCGTCCAATGTTTGAAAATTATAAAACTGACAGATTTTAAATTTATCTATCATAACTTCAATAAGTATCTAAAAGCTTTTAAAAAAAGTGATACTCTAGGCCAATACTATTGGCTAATAAAAAAATTGTTGCCTGTATAGCTCTAAGAACATATGATTATGTTTCAAGATATATACTCTTGAAATAAATATGTGAGACTGAAATTTGTTATAACGAATTTACAAAATAAGTACTGAATTATTTTCAAGTTTCGGGAATAATAAAAAAAATACCTTAATCAAAAGATGAAATTTAATTTTTTTTTGGCATTAAATTATTTTTGTTGATTTTTACTTGGTTTCTACTTTTCTTTACATTTAAAGGAAAAATTTCTAATTATGAATTCTCAACATTTCATAATTTTTGCAAATGTATTATTTTGCAATTTTACTTAATGTACTTTACTGTACTACTCTTTTATTTTGAATCTGTTATTGATAAGAAAACATCGAGTGTGTTCTCTATAGTTTTTTTTAGATAAATAATGAAAGATTTTTCTCACCTCTTTTTCTGTCTCTAAATTACTTATTGATAATTTTCTTATATTTTATTACCATAAAAATGACTAGTTAATAATTAAAATTAAAATTTCATTTAGGGAACAAGACGTTTAAAATTTATAACAATTCAAAAATTACATTAACGCTATTCATAAAAGAAATAAATATCTCATATGCTGCAAAAGAATTCAGTGAAAATGATTTACTAAAATTATTTCTTTTTATTTTCTTGTTACATTTCTACTATCATATATGAATATTAATAGCTATATATTTATTACCGAAGATTTTGTACAAAAAATTAGGATTTATGTAAAGCTTAATGTGTGTATGAAAATAAATCTGAAATTAATTTTATTAATTATATATATTGATGCCACAAATTCAATTCACTTGGTTTTAAATGATTTTTTTCTAAACATGAAGTTTTGAAAAATAAATGTTGAAAAAATACACACAAAGTATCATTCATATATCTATTAAAATACTTTGTGAAATGAATATACTTTTCTATTGTACAGAAAGCAATAATAGTGCGGGCTTTTAAATTAATATTAATTTTATATTCAAATTTTGATTTCGCTCCTTTAATATATCAATGCATTGATGAAAAACATAATTTATTAATTATTATTGATACTTAATTTATGAAATTTGCCAAATA
>JAPDSC010035736.1:0-13676 GCA_026290005.1 Latrodectus geometricus
AAAAATTCTTCAGAAGAAGGAATACGCATGAAATAAGAGGATATAAATAGAAGAGTAAAAGTCATGAGGTATCTGTTTGCAGGTTTCTACTTCACTTTTCATTCAGCACAACCTACTGAATCGGCAACAGCCGTTTCACACAGTTTGAGTATTGTCTATAAACATTTTTGAAGACATGTCTATAAACACGTTTTTCATTGAATTCCTATCAGGTGAACATGCTTGCTTTCACACATTGTGAAAGGTATAAGAAAGGGAAACGTATCAAAATTAACAAGCTATAATTCTATTTAAAAGATTCTTTTCAAAGTATATAAAAAAGAGAGACATGAATTCATTGTCCTTCAAATTGACTGAATTATCGAGGATAGAAATTTAAAGCTGCCTCGAACTTCTAATCTGAGTATGTTGTATCCGTTATTGGTCTTCTGTAATATATGCAGTTTGGTATAACACTGATTTCATTTTAAAAGGTACTATTCTAATTAATCGGTACTTACGTACTATGACGACTACCATGGTGATATTTGGTGATAAAAATATTCATTGGCCATTTTATTGGCGAGATTAATATGATTTAAATAATATTCTTTATTTTAGCGCCCTCTGTAACCTATGTCAGAGCCTAGGGTTTTTTAGGCAGTTGTCATATTATTTTTTCTGGTCACCAGTTTCGGCGATATATCTAAGTAGTCGTTATAGTACGAAAATATCAATTAATCTGAACTACACATTTAGTTTTTTTGCATAAAGTTTGATAAAAAAAATTTGTGTGTGTATGCACACACAATTACTAAATCGATTATATGTTTACAAGCTGATGCTCTTATATATTAGCACCAACTTACATAGCCGCATCGGTGTGAATATAGGCTGAATAACAAATAATGATAAAAATAAAATGAATGTTAAAATTATGCATTATTATTGCTATTCCATTTAATTTCAGAGTTCGTGTGGAAAATTCTAAAATGGTTTTACATTTGTGAGTTTTTAATGTGCCCTAACAGAAACTATTTACTATTCTTTTCTGGGTTGTTGAAAGACAAAAACTAGTAGACCTTTATCGAAAAATAAAGAATATTGATCCATAAGCATATTTAACATAACTATTATAAAATGGTTCTCTAAGTTCTGTACCGGCTATGATTCCACTCAAAATGCAATTTATCTGGTGTCTGAATTTGTTTCATGATAACGCAAGACATTATATTTCAAGTGCCGTAAAGCATAAGTTACTCACTGATATTAAAATAGAAAAACTCAAACACATGTCTTACAATCTTAATTTCTCTCCATCCAATTTATAATGATAGATCTCTGTCGGATGAAGTCAAGTAGCCGGCAGATTCAAATTTCTTCAATCAACAGGAAAAGAAGTTATACCAAACTGGGATATTCAACCTAATGAAGCAATTATTACCTAAATTTCGCTTAGCAATATTATAAGTGAGTTCCAAATCTTGACTATATAGTTCACCAACGGGACCTTTATTAGATTGCCATTTATATTTCATATTTTGATTTAAGGAAAAACATATCAAGCGAGGGTTAATCTGCTCTTTAGGTCCCCTACTTCGCCAACTCACGAATTTGAAGCGTTTTCTCGCGCATGCTCAATAATTACTCGTTTGTTTTAGCCTTTTCATTGGTCGCTAATTAAATTTCACTTTGAAATAGCGGTAGAATTTTCGCCATGGCATCGGTGTTTTTGAAAACGCGCAAGGAGGGGACCTAAAGCGCATTTTCACCCAAGCGAGCTTTAGATAAATACAATATTACATTTGCTGATGTCAACAAATCTTATATAAAATTTTTTGACATCAGCAAATGCTTAATACATGAAGGTGAAATTCTTTTCCATCAAACAACTACATATTACTTTATATTAAAACTTTTGTTGCAAAGAAATACAGAATTAACATAAACAGAAACGAATTTAAAAATTCATATATTTTTTAAAAAAGAAACACAAGTATTATAAGTATTGTGATGCTCAATAGTAAAATTACTGGTTAACCTATACTTTAGGCTGCCCCCTTGATTCTCGCCAAATTATGGTCGCGGTTGATCGCCAAGCTTGGCAAAACCTAATCGTATTTTGATTTCAACAGAACAGTTGATTGTTCTGCGCCAACAAAAATCGCCAATAAAATCGATAGCCAAACAAAAATGGCCAAGGGAACACCTTTAAAAATAGTTTTACTAAATTACTTATTTGTAGTCGCAAGGAACATTCAAAATTACAAATCTTCAAGGAGTGAATTGCTTGTGAATGAGCAAGTATCTAAGTTATACGTTCCACACATTTTAAAACCTTACACTATCAATATTAATCAATATATTTCTGGTTTGAATTCCTTTTTCTTACAGCGTGTCTGAAAAATATGTATTTATTTTCTTATTTTATACATTTTATATCATGTTTCGGTTTAGATTTAATGTACGGTCACCATTGGCCCTTTCAACATTTAGTGATAAATAATATTTTCTGGCAACCCAACCAATTCCGATCAATTAGAGATAAGGGAAGGATAGTTTTAGACCTCGGTTGTGCAAAATGGCGAGATTTTTGGTGACTTTTTGAAAAAGTCACCAAGGGTGACCGTACAGTAAATTTTTACCATTTTTCTTATAGTTCTGGAAAAATTTTTATTCATAGCAACCAATGAATCTATGTTTCGCAAGTAATCAAATTTATCGCTGATGTTAAAAGAATATCTCTTTAATATTACATCAGCAAAATGTAAATTAATTAATTTATTTAATTTATTGATGACAGTATTATAATTTTATGAAAGGCATCATATTTTTCAAAAATAATGTGCTATCACTTTCATTATCGTGCAACTTAAATTAAAACAGTTTTAAGAAATATTAAATTTTTTAGAAATTAATGAAAGAGTGAAAATACAGAGTATGTCAAACAATACAAAGACTACGTATTGCATGTCAGATCAAACAAAGATTGCCGGAATTTTTTTGTTTAACCACATAAAAAAGATACAAAATGATATATGAAATTTAAAAGAGACAATACACCATATCTGTAAATCAGTCATTTCAAAATTTTTTTAAAAAGAAAAAAATTAGCAAAAACTTTTCTATACCAAAAATATTATAAAAATATCTTAATCTTTTCAGATAATTTCATTTCTGAGTACTTAAAAAGATTTTTTCCTTCTAAATCTCTACTCGCTCACATTAAAAATCCAAAAAACTTATTTTATTTCATGATACTTATTTATCTATTACCTATATAAAAGTATTTAGGAAGCATATAAAAAGAATTATCCAACATTAAAAACCTATATTTTAAGCATTGGCTTTAATTTTTATACACATTAATTTTTTCCTGGGTAGAATATTGTTTTAATTTACTCAATTACCTTTTACTTAAATTTTACTATCTTGTTATTTTTGATTGAATTATTACTTAAAAACGATTCATGGAAAATAATGCTCTTTGAATATTAAACATACCTACATGTTAACGAACTCAAATTCTTGATTTGCAATGCAATTTTATTTTCTTTAAAGGGGGAATTGAATTTATTGCTCAATCTTGTCATTGTCATCTTTATGACGAAATAACTCAATTTTTAGATTATTATGTATGTAACTTAAAATCAATTTTACTATAGCATATAATCATTTTACATGTTCTTTTTTCATTATTTCAGAGTGGTCATTACCAGATGTTGTTACCTCAACTTTCCAATAATTCGCCGCTGGGTTCATCGCCCGAGATGCGATCCAGCCATGCTCGGTCAATGAAGAAATATGACCCGCTACCAAATATATGATACCCACAAAATATGGGCAATAAGAAACTGTACAAATCATAAAACTTATTACTGTATAATAATAATAAAAATATTATTTATCAACTGTAGCTGATGAATTTTTTAGATTCATGTATTTTATTCCTTCCCATTTACATTTGCTAATTGTGCTCTTTGAATGAATAAGACAGTACGCATGCTGTATTAGCATATAAAAATAAGCAATCAATAAATATTATGCAAGAATAGCATAAAAAAATAAGAGAAACATAAAAAAGGAAAGGGCCCAAACTATATACTGATTTTCAAATTAGATTAAAAATATCATTTAAATTTTAAGCAAAGATGTAAGATAGAAATAAATACTTCAAAATGAACCGACAACTATAATCTTACATAAAACTATCCTATTGTGTATTATAATTCGTAAAAAAAAAAAAAACTCGCACACATATGAAATATTTAACGTAATCTACATATAACTTATGAAGATTTATTTAACAATTTAAAAAAACTTCGTTAATTTTCTTTTTCTGCTTATTCAAGAATTTTAAAGACATTATTAGACAATTTTTGGATAACCTATTACACGTTTATTATGGATAGCGGATGCCTGGATGAATAGCGCATCATTCTCATGTCAAAAGGTAGAGAGTTCAAATCCGGATTTAACGTAGATCCGTCTTATTTACTAAAAGCAGATGGGATACGTTAAGTAGATCCAGATCAAAATGTCCTCCAAGTGAATTAATACCTCAGGGTTTGGCAGGTCAAGTATAGTGTTGGAGGTCTTGTGTTTGATCCCTGCTCCCAAATTAAGAATATCTATCAGCTTTCACCTATTTGATATCACCTAATTCTGGGATAGATAAAGAGAATTATGCCATTTATGCTATTTTACTGCACATTTACTGTGTTAACATGTAAATCCAATATAGAAGTTGAGACATAGTCCAAGAAACAAATTTTACAAATTTAAAAAAAAAATCCTAAAAAGGTCTCAGTAAAAATATTATAAGGAACAATTTACTTGAATTTCTCTTAACCCTTCTTTGCATAATGGTGGAAATTTCCATCATAACCAAAAATGCCCAAAAATTACATAAAAGAAGAAGTTCACTTTAAGTTGATCGTGTTTGGATACCTTTTTAATGTCCATTGCATAAAATGAACCATAGCTGTCAAAAATAAACAAGTGTCATTATCAGTGAAACGAGCTTAAAGTTGTCTCATTCCGCTGTTTGTTGTAGTTGCAATAAACGTATGATTTCGTTTATAATTTTGTTTTATTATATTAGAGTTTCTATTACTAAAAAATTGAAAATGAGTGGAAGAAAGGTTTGTAACACGTGTTTCTGTTATTTTCCTCTTTTATTTCTATTTAGTATTAAGCTAATGATCTAACTTTGGATGATGATGGAAATTTTTAGCATATTGTTTTTTGCTAAATTTATACTATAAATATATACTAAGATTTTTTTAACCATTTTTCCTTTAATTTTGAACATGAATTACATCAACTTGATTTATTTCACCAATAAAGAAAAAATCATGCAAAGAAGGGTTAAGCTATTTTTAAAATCCGTTCAATCTCATGATTCTACATGGGATTACATGGCACGTTATTTTTTAAGTCTTTTAAGTTTACTAAATATAAATACATTAAAATTGCACTTTAAATACTTGCATTGACCAAATAATCTATATAAATTTAGTTTGAACATAGAAATAATAAATAATTACTTATGAAAAACAATGCTTTCACTTTATAAAAGTGTATGTTATCATGTGATCATAAATATTATTTCCAAGATGAGAAAAGAAATTTTCTGTGTATATGTGTCTTATTAATAACTGAAAACAAAGTTTTTACAATATGGTACGAATAACATAATAGAAAAGGAATATTTGCAAAGGTTTGAATGGTGTAAAGGCATTTCCAATTTAATTAAATTTAAAAAAGAAAAGCATATTGTGAATACAATTCAATAAAATATTAAAGTATAATGCTCCTATGGATTCAAAATAAAAAAAATTGTTCAAAATCAAAATTTCAAATAGTTTTAAAATATATAGAACTAAAATAGTTGTCTTTTCAAAACTTATCAACGACAGATCTATCATATTCAACATCAGATTGTAATTACTTTCAACTTAAAATTTTAATTTAAAATTTGCGATGTTATACACACCTAACAAGAACTAAGCTTAAATTCTTATTTGACAAATTTCCACTTGTGTTACGATTTAATTTTAAAAAGAAAAGAATATGGTACTATACATTTCTCTAAAATATACATCATATTTTAACAGACAATGTGATTGATACTCAAATTTGTAACAGCGGTATTGATTTTTTAATGGTATATTTTAACAGATTTCTTGAGCTGAACGGAGAAGGGAAGTATTATTGGAGAAATATGAAACTTTATAATGAGGTTCTAGGAGTGGCAAAAGCATCCAAGCTGATATCTTCATCACTCGCTATCTCCTCAAGTGGCTGGTAAAGGAGAAGTTGCAGCTCTTGTTCGCTGAAAGAAGTCAGTAACTTGGGATCCAGCACCTGCAAAACAAACGCCAAGAATATTACACTTCACATAATAAGAACAATGTAAAATACAGGAAATGTCATTTTCAGTAAATTCTATAATTTTTTTCAGTAATCAGAGAGAAGAAATTTTCAGCTTATCCTCAAGATAACGTATTTGATGAGAGAGAAACTAATGGAACTCACCGAAACGAATCCTTTGCGAATCTCTTTCAGCTGCCCCAAGCATGACCTTGCCAATTTCCACTTCAAACACGCTTCAATGTATCGATACTTGTTGTTTTCTGTAACATATGTTTCTTCATCTGTGTCCAGATGATTTTCAACAGACTTTCCACCCAAATTGTCCTTCACTGTGAATGGTATTGGCTTACTTCTGTTCGACAGGTCGTTGTCTTTCAACCACACCAGCCTTTCGTGCAAAATGGGATCGATTTCCTTCACATCTTCCAGCTTCAGGGGCCTAGTATACAAAAAAATAATTAGCTTTCATCAGTTCAAAATCTAGACTACTATTTACAACACTAGATTTGAGAGCGAAATATTTTCATTAAGGTGAATGTATTTGGAGTGCACATATATACAAAACATAAAGCAAACATGTATTTTATTGATTATGTATAAATATCAATGTACGCAATTGAAAGATTTTTACTGCAATTGAAAGATTAGAGATAGTAACTGCTTTGAAAACTGAATCATTAGAAATATACTCAAAATTACAAGACAGAACATTTTACGAGTATTTTTTGCAGAATTTAATTTTAAACCCAAGTAATAAGTTAAATGAAAAGAGTTGGGTGTAATTATTAAAATTAATAGGAAACAAAATATACACATATTAAAAAATTGCGAGTTAGGCCAATAACAAAACTGAAAAATGGAATTTTTTTTATATCGCAACAATTTTATTTTCAAAAATCATCAACAAATTCTGCTTCATGATACATAAAGCGGATTTATACAAATCAAGTGTTTCATAAAATAATCGGAAACACAGTAGTTTTTATTTAATACCAATCAAATACTGTCATTGTCAGATGAACATGTTTTTAGTTTCACACGAAAAGTGAATAAACCATCATTACGTTGAGAAATAGACTTAACTCGATGAAATAAATACGATCACATTTCACAGTAACTGGAAAATTTTCTACCATTTTAAAGAAACAAAAAGTTAGGCAGATCATAAAAAAAATGGCCGGCTATTTTTTTACATAAAAGAAAGCTTCAACGAAACAGCATCGATTTAATCTAGTGGCATTGGTCTCAGATGCAAAATATAAATTGACAAATATAACAGCCAAATCATCATCCCTCATCATTAAAAGATTTCATGAAACTACGAGGCTCTCTAAATAGTTGTCGATTCTTGTTGTCAATTCACAATATCTTTAAACTACATCCGTTTAAACAGCACCTACTACAATAACTACCGTCATATACACTAAAAAGGCATTATTTGTCCTGCGGATTCTGAATTGGAATTATGGAATCTCAATGTCTTTTTGTCATCTGCTTCTTAATATTTTCTGGATGGACTTAGTTTAATTCTATTTTATTATTTAAACTTTATTTTAATGTTTTATTTCATTTTAATTCCCTTATCAATTGTTTTATAATCAAAATTAATATTTATTTTTTTGAATATTTAAGATTTTATGAATTTTTGAAGCAAATGGCAATATTTTCGATATATTTATAACGATAAAGGGTATTTTAGAATAACTATTGGATAGCAAAATTACTTTCATTGTTTGAGATGACAGGGACTTATAAATTGTGATATTGAAATGGCAATATGTAAGAGAAAAGTAATATTATTGCATACCTCAAAAACTATAATTATCCATTAGCATCCTTTCAACTATATATAGTTACCATTATAATAAATGCTCCTACAAAATTTAAAGCCTTACATGCCAATATTTATAATTATGTATACAAAAATCTCTTAACTATTATAAATATAAAACAAAAAAAAATTAAGCCAATGTATACCTCAATGAATGTGCATAGTTGTTTATGATGATCATATTATTATTATTTATATATAAGCATTCTGTAGAGATTAATCATTCTATATCTCAATATGGTTGTAACTGCTTATAAAAAAACTCATAATTATAATTCAATTCTATTAATATAAAAAATGCAAGTCTATAAAAATCCTGCATCCTTCATTATGATTATAATTGCTAATAAAAGTCTTATAATTAAGATTAACTGTATAAACACAAGCAAATAATAAAATTTTTCCACCTCAAGAGATATAATCATCTGTAATATGAAAAAAGGAGCAAAAATATTTATCCTACTGGAAATATAATGCTTATTTTGAAATTATTTAAAAGTAGTGAACTTTTCAACTCGCCATTGCACACACTAGTTTATAAATATGAAACTTACCTAGCATAAAGCACCAATTTAGACAATAATAAGGCAAAGCGAGGCATAGGATACTTAAATAAATAAATTGATTAAACTTTAAATGTTTTTTTCATAAAATTTGTCTCAAAACCATAATACTAATTTTTTTAATCTTTTTTAAACGCGTGGGATCAGAATGTGAAACAAAAATTCAGAGATTTTCCGACTCTTTTAAAGGCATCATCGCATTAATATTTACAAACTGAAACCACTTTATAAGTCTATTATAGCAATTTAAAAATAAAGAGAGCAATAACAATAATTTTATATATACTGGGGAACTTTCAATTAAATGAAAGAAAATTTAGTTATTTTTATCAAGTTATTTTTATCAAAAAGTCTCTAACAATTAAAATTTGCTTACACTTTTATCAGAGATATGTGACATTAATTTTGATTCTTTATAATTAAGATATCCTACAATATATTTTGTATTGTGCAAACATTTAGCTCATTGTCAAAATATTTTCTTTAAATAACAAAATACACACTTGTAAATAATGACTTGAAAATGAAAAATGTCAAAATATACGATGAAAAGGAAAAAAATTTTAAGCTAAAAATCAAAAATTTTAGATTATAAACTTTTAGAAATTAATATTGTGCCAACTAAAAATGATTTTAATGAATCTTACAGACCAATAGAGATAACCAATAGAGTTGAAGAGAGACCAATAGAGATGAAATATTTATATGTTCCAAATTTTAAACACATTTCTTTTTTAGATTTTCAGCTATAATAATGTGTATATATGAAAGTTGAGGAAATTTCATACGAAAACAAGCAAATGTAAAATGGGCTTAGTAAGTAAATTAATGTAAGTTAAAACAAAAAAGCTACATTTTGGATTTTGCTTAACAAGAAATATTAACTTCTATTTGATACTGAATTAATATTTTTACGAAATTTAACAATAATAAGGAAAATATTTTAACTTTGCTTAAGTCTATCAAAATATTCCTTACTAACTTCTTTTTTAGAGAATTTATACTAACCTGTCTAGGAGACACTTGAAAAAACACAGAGGAAGCTTTATTCGCAAGGAATGGTTATGCATGAGGGACAAGGCCAATATCACTCCAGCGAATTTGAACCACATTGGATGAGAGTGTGACCCGGGATTCGGATACAGGAACTTGGACTCTTTACTCGGATAATCAAACAGGCTCTTGAATTCATGTGAAAATAGTTTTTCTACCAGTTGCTCCCAGAATTCATCTGTCTGGTTCAGTTCAGAGTAATCTGAGTTACTAACATATCAAAGTGATGGTAAAGAAAAAAAATCCTATCAATTATATATATATATATATATATATATATATAAGAAATTGTAAATAGATATATTTTTTAGGTAGAAGGGTAAAAATATTTATTTATAGTTTTTTCGGGAAAAGAAATAAAAAGTGCACACGTTTTTAAAAGTAGACAATAAAATTTTGGTTACATAAAATTGTTTGGTTATCATGAAACATTTTTATGCGTTTGAGACTCATATTTCATCAAAACATCTATTTCAAATCTATTATGTATAGTAGTATTGAAATACATCGAACAAATCCATTTTATATTTATGAACATAAAATAAAATATTCTTTTCTTTAGTCAAAAATTCTTAAGGAATATAATTTTGTTTTGATAAGAAATTTCAATCTTGGTGTTTCAAATGTTATCTCATTGTCGAAGATTTTTTTATATTTCTCTAAATAAAATGTTTTTATTTCATAATGAATTTTTAAATTAGGGTAAAATTAAAACTGACATCTTAATAAATTAATAAATTTTGACAAACTTAATACACAGCACTATTGAATTTGGTAATCAATGTCCGTTATTGTTAGACATAGAAACCGTCTGGATGGTATGGGAAGCATTTGATCCAGTGAGACCTGCTTCTCAGAATGTGAAGTATGATTCTTGTGATGGTGCGAAGGTATGGGCAAGTCTTCCGTTTTGAGCGACTTTGACAGCAGGCAAATAGTAATTATTCGAACGCTAGGAAGGAGTGCCTTCACATGTTTCAATGACCATGCATCAATACATCCTCAAACATCAAATGCATCAATGGCCGTGAGATTTGTAACGAAGGACCCGATTTAGACGTATGCATATATACATCATTATCGATGCAAGACGTTAGAGACTAAGGTTATTTGTTGATGATGATGACCGATACTGACCGCATCTCACACGAATGGGTGTTATCGGGCATGTCTTCTAAAATAACCTTTTAATTTGAAGTGAATTTTTTTTCTATGGAGTGAGAGGTGAAATTTTCAATCAACCATAAATCATATTGTCTCAAAGATGTTCTTTGAATAATATTTTATAATTATGCCGAAGTGTGTGAGTGAATGTGTCCTCCACTCTTTCTCACTAATCATTTAAGTGATAAAACATTTTCAACTCTTTCATTTTTGCTGTTGTCTCATTTTCAGCTCTTAGTTTCATATTACTATTCCCATCAGAAAGTGCATTACATTAGCATACGCGGCAAAAATCAGTAATATATTCTTAAAAAATGATGAGAAAGGCAACTTTTCACGCAGTTTCATTTTAAGAGCTTAATATCTAGTAAAAATTCCTATCAATTAAAAAATAAGAAATAGTGCAATTTTAAAATGCATGATAAATATTTTCAAATTACATAAAGATGCAATGAAATAATTATTTTGCTTTTTTTTAAATACAAAACTTTTAAAACATCTATGTATAATTTTTCAAAGAAACATTTCCAAATTAACATTTTATCAATAAATCTTTGAACTCTACAGTTATATTGGTAAAGACAAGCTCAAATGGTGTACAAGCTCATATTGAGATTATTGTTATTAACATGAGAATAAAATAAACGCTTGCTAAGAAATTTGATTTTTAAAACAATAAGATTGACATTCATGGATTATATGGAATAATGGTAATTAAAAATACATGGCTTAAGTAACGTATTCATCCTTTATTTTATTTTAAAGCAAAACTTTCACCAAGCTTTCAGCTCAATGGTTCAATGGTTAACAACGTGGCCTTCATTTCAATAACTTCCGTGTTCGATTTTACCCGTCAGCACGATTGTTTGAATTGCTTTAAATTCAAATTCAAGATTGCGGCTGAATTTGCTCTCCCGTGAAAAAAAAAATAATAATAACCACAGAGTGGCAAAATACATCATTGCAAAGTTCTTAGAAAAAATTAATCATCTATTTTTTTGATTACATCTATCCTTTTTTTTACATTTTATGCACGTAGAGCAATTAAAATGGAAAGAAATAATTTAAAGCAAAATTTCATAAAATATTGATAAATATATAAGCTAAGAAATAATAAAAATTTAAATTTATTTATAATAAAATTTTAAATTTTCTAAAGAATAGTTTTAAATTCCATAAAAAATACAAACTTAAAATAAGCAAAGAAAAATTTTCTCTTAGTCAAAAATTCAACTCAGTTTCTACTTTCTAAATAGAGTTTATTTTCTTGGTAAGGAAAGGAGTATTTCTTACTTGCTTTTGTAGGTGAAGTACACCTTAATGAACCGGTAATGATACAAAGGAATGTCCGAAGACATCATTAACAGCTTGTAGGCGTCGTCCATGAAAGAATCTTCTCTGATATACAGGCTAAACCATAAATCACAAGAATTTAACTCTGTCATACATGTAGCACAACATTCTTAATAAATTATTTTTCGTGAAAAGTAATATAATCCTTAAACTCATCAATTAACATACCATATTTTCCTGTATATAATCCATGGATTATGTGTTAAAAAAGTTCCGAATTTCACTGTGTGTATAATACGTCGCCGAGTATAATCTGATAAAAAAAAAAAACATTCTCCATTAAAAAAGCTTACAAGATAGTTTTGAAAGAAATACTGTTTTGTTTCATAAAATAAATAACAGATGAAGCCACGACACGGCTGACTTATTTCAGCTATAATCAGCTTTGTCCAATTTTGTTAAAGAACGAATCCGGTTCCTAGGAAAGATGTTACAGTTGAAATTCGCTAACTTCATATCCCATTTTATCTTGACGTGAGCTGATTAATTCTGAAAATATTCAAATCTATACATCGTCATATGGAAGTGAAAACGCTGAAGTTACGCTGCAGATTTTAAATTAAAAGCTATAGCCAAAGCAAAAAAAAAAAAAAAAAAAAAAAAAAAAAAAAAAAAAAAAAAAAAGAGGCCACAAACGTATTAATGTGAAGTGAATAACAAAACAAGCACGGTACAAAAGCAAAGTGTGTAAAATATGCAATTCAAAAATAATCCATTTCTTTCATACAATTATTAACAAAACAACTATACTTTATTTTTAAAATATGTCTATCCTCGTTTTAAAAGTTGTTAGAAACCAAAAAATTTATAAATTTTATTAGAATCTTTTCAGAATTATCGCTTTTGATCGATCTCGTGCTTTCCTCTCAGTTTATTACTCTCGCAATGATATGGATCCAAAAAGATCTTTTTCATAATAAATGTTTTTTTCTGTACAATATATTATATTTTTAATCATACTGTGCATTTTTTTTTATTTTATAGAACATTCATATTATTAGCAGTATATATTTTCGTCGGCTGGAAAAAATTGCCGCGGATTATATACAGGAGAAAAAAAAAGGTAAATCTAATTTATGATAATTTCCGAAGCGCTTAAAAGTTTTAGCTATGCCTTTAAAAATTAAGACATTTTGTTCTGGTTTGCAAAATGGTAAGAAGTGCTTGTAAATCGGTGAAAAAATTCTTCAAATAATAAGATGGAAATATATCCTTAGATAAAGTTGTACAGCAAGCAAATGCAAATGTGTGATGATCTCATTAACTAGAACTGTTATTTAAATTCTACTTTAGAATAGAATTTTGTTAATCATTTTCAATCGAGTAGTGAAGAGTCAAATTTTGAAGGTTTTAAT
>JAPDSC010035746.1:0-15211 GCA_026290005.1 Latrodectus geometricus
TTATAGAAATGTTTAAAAATAACTACAACAATTTTTTTGAAAAAAATTCCATTGTAAAATTTCATTAAAGTTATCAAGTGAGAGATTATTATTTGATAACATTAATTTAAGGCTATATATATATAAAATACCACACAATCCTAAAGTAATTCTTTGTAAAAATGTCAAACTGTTGTATGTGTTAAATATTATTCTGAATATAATTATTTCTATAGTCTCATGATATACTTGTTTTTAACACATGTTTTTATGTATATATATTTTTCATGTATACGCTCTCCTTTCGTAACAATTATATGCATCATAGAGGGTAAAGTATTAAGTAAATTTTTAATATATTCATCTTTAAATTGAATATTTCTTTCTCCTATGAGATATATTTATATCACATAATTAAAATTATTATTTACGCAAAAGAAATATGCTTTATTTTATTTCATTATTTTTGATTCTCCAATAACAAATTAAATTACAATTACTTAAGTATAAGTTTAGGGAAAAAGTAATCCATTATTTTTTTCGGTAGACGTCTGTAGTGATAGATATCTTGTGAGGTATCTATCAAACGATTTCCGATTTATGCTTATTGGAAAGGTGACATTGGACACTAAAATATTCTCTTGTGGTTTTTGTTTGATGAATTCAGTTATGTGTACAAGGTTTTAAAAATAGAAGACAACAAACAGAACATTCGATACATTTTAATTTTTCTTTTATACTGGTGAAAATGCTAGCCATTATAAAAGAAAAACTAGTGGTTAAAATTGTGAAAGGTGTTTGTCGGCCTTTATAAAACTGTAACAATCAGTTACGTACAATTTTGGTTTCATCGATTCCGTTAGGGTATTTTTATGTTAAAGATGCGCCTTGCATGCATACAGCATCGTCGAGAATCTCTATAAAATATCAAAGATTATCGAATTTGACAGCCTGTCAGCAGTCGTAGCTGCACGCAAGATCTGAAATTCCACATGAAAACTGATTTAAATCTTTTTATAAAGCGAATCCGAAAGAAGTTGCATAAAGTTCACGTAAAAATAATGGATTTCTTTTCCCCAAATTAATATTATAACGCAAAAAATGAAATGTCATTGAATTTAACTTGCATTTCTAAAATTAAAGATTTGTCCTCACATCTGTTCTAGCTATAGTCAAGAAATCTAAAATTACAGAAACATCAGACAGGGAATTTTTTAAGAATTACCTAAGTATACTAAATTAGTCATGTAAACAGACCTAAATATTCTAATGAAAATAAAAAATATTATTAAACATATTAGTTGAACTGTAAATCAATTGCTATATTGTCAAGTTCTATATATCAATAGCTATAGATCTGTCAAGAATGTATGCAAGGAAGCTCAACATTTTAACACTCCTTCTCCTAATAATATAATATATGCACTCAAAAAATATCTTTCAATTTACATAAATTTAACATCAATTGATTCACTTAAAAGAATTACCTAACATAGCATAGTTTCAAGTCATCAATTTACCTTTCACTTAAAGTATTAATATTTAAAATGAAATGACTGTATTTCTATTGCAAATGCTTCTGAATAACTCTGGCAGTAAGTAACAATGTTCCTTTGTAACAATGACAAGCATATCATTTACTGGCGTCAAAGGATTTCGATTGCCTGAGCGTTGCTTAATTTATTCCCTGCCAAATGTAAAGCATAATTGTAACTAGAACAATTAGAACTAAATTTTCTGAATATTAAATTATTTTATTTTTAATAATTAGAAGCTTATAAAAGTATAAAGTTTTTCTGAATTTGTCAAATATTTTAAATCAATTTTATAATACCTACAGGGTAATAAGTCATTCTATAGAATAAAATAAAACATGAGTTTTTAGAGATTCCTATTTTAATCAATGTTTTGGAACATTTAGAAGTTAAATAGTGTTAATAAGTTTATTGGACTTCAATTGTTAAATAATAACTAAAACAAAAAATTTCTCGAACATTTCCTTATTAAGGTATTTTTACTAAATCAGTATCTAGTTTTATAATATCACTATACTTCTAATTTTATTCATAGGAATATTCTTAAAGACTTGAATACTAAGTTTTTATAGAAACTAAATTTTATTTTTTAAATTGTTAAACTTACATTTTTTGATATTATAATTTAATTCTTTAAATTGTTTCGTAAATCACACACCACTTAACTAGTTTACATACACTATTAAATAATTACAATTGTTTTTTTTATTTTTGTTAAATAATAGTCAATATATTTCACTTTATTATAATTTTTAAAACCAAAATAAGTTTCTAAATTATAAATTAATCAGTAGAAATCAAATTTGTGGATTTTTTCACTTTCTCAATGTTGCAATCTATAAGTTTATGTCAGCAATTTCTTTACTTTAAGTCCAGTCTTTTGTACGTGCTTTTATGACAATTTCTTTTTTACAATATTAAAACTAAATTCTTAGTCCCTAATTAACAAATTTAATTAACTCTTAATTAGTATCTTTTTTATCTTTTAATCAAATAATTTTGAGACATGTAGAGACAAATAATTTTGAGACACACACATTTTTTTCAATGTACATCCAATCACTCATTTTGATATCATTATTTTGATATTATCTAACCATCTAAATCAGAGATGGGCAAACTACGGCACGCGGGCCAACTCCGGCCCACCGGAAATTTCTATCCGGCCCGCAGATAGAATTTTAATTTGCCGGTCAGAGGCAAATTAAAAGAAATATTAATATATTATATATCCATCTCCTTTTCTACTTTATTTAAATATTATATTTTTTCTTCCTTTTTTTTCAGAGAACTGGTAATCTGTTTACATTCTCTATTTTTGTTCTACAAAACATATATCGAATGAAATAGCAAACACAGGCAGTTTGTAATCGGTAAAGTGTTAAGAGCGGAAGTTATTTGTTAGTTATAGCTGTAGATTGGCGCCAACAAGCGTTATCTATTTCTTGTGGAGCCGACATAGGGGAATTAAATATAGATGAATTAGACCTCACATGTTGCAGACTACGCATTTTAAGCTCCATCTAGCAGCTTCGTTTGGCGCGAGTTCTAATATTATTGATTGTATGTTGAATGATTGTAGACATATAGCGTCATTGTGAATAGTGTGGTGAAATTTTTAAAAGTATAGCGTAGCTTGTGCTTGTTTGGGTTATTCGTAAAATATTTCAACCCCAAAAGGGCTACTAAAAAACGTAAAGTTGATTCAGAGTGCCACGCTTTTAATGATGAATCGACATGGAAATATTTTTTTTTTCAGTTGTAAAAGATAAACCAATGTGTCTTATCTGCAATGAAGCTGTAGCAGTCTTCAAAGAATATAACATTTCCCGTCATTTCACATCTAAGCATAAGAATTCCAATTACGAAGTAATGTCCTAATATGAAAAAAAAAACAAAATGTAGAAAGTCTTTATAAAAAATTATCAGGCCGGCAAAATTTTTTCAAGAAGGTAAACAGTATTCAAGAAGCAGCTACACATGCAATTACATTGTAGCATACAATATTGCTAAAAATAATAAAGCTCTCAGTAATGGGGAGTTCGTTAAACAATGCCTGCTCCTAGTTTGTGATGTTTTATGTCCAGACAAGAAAAATAATTTTGAGACTGTAAACTTATCTTGAAAAACTGTGAATTTTAGATTGGAAGCCATCGATAAAAATTCGGCATCACAATTAAAGTCAAAGTATTTAGAGCCGGTTTAAATTTTGTTCCATTGCTATGGATGAAAGCACTGATAAAAATGATACTGCTCAATTAGTATTATTTATAAGAGGTGTTGATGAAAACTTTGAAATTATTGAGGAACTGGCGTGCATGCGTTCTTTAAAGGGAACTACAATGGGATATGATATTTTTCGTGAGTTTCAGGAAGGGATTTTAACTTTGAAAGTGCCTATAACAAACATATGTAATATTACGACCGATGGAACACCAAATATAACAGGAAAAAAATCTGGATTTCTTTGACTCTTTAATCAAAACTATCCCGATAACAATGTTGTTTTTTTACATTGTGTTATACATCAAGATGCTCTGTGTAAATCTGCATTGAATATGAAACCCGTCCTTGATACACTCGTGAAGCTTGTAAATACTATTCGATCTTGTGGGCTTACTCAAAGGCTATTTCGAGATTTTCTTCAGTCAGTGCAATCTGAATACTCTGATGTACTGTATTACACGAAAATAAGGTGGCTTAGTGTAGGATGTGTTTTCGAGAAAGTTTGGCTGCTGAAAGACGACATAGTGTCGTTCTTCCATGAGAAACATTGTTCTGCGGAATGCGAAATGTTAGAAGATACAAAATGGCTTTCAGACTTAGCATTTTTCACAGATCTTCTTCGTCATACGACCAACTTGAATGTCAAGATGCAAGGGAAAAATCGATTTATCGACGATATTTGGTCGCATCTCCAAGCTTTTAAACTAAAACTTAATATATTTGCTGGGCAGCTAGGTAAGAATGACTTAACTCATTCCAAGAGGTTAAATTCAATACCCTCAGTAAATGAAGAGAACCTTAAGAATAATGAAGATAGTTTGAAAAAACTGCATTTTGAGTTCGAACACAGATTTCAAGATCTCAGTGCCATTCAAGCAGAATTGGACATTTTTACCATGCCATTCAACGTAAATTGTGAAGCAGTGAGGTCAGATTTGCAGCTTGAATTAATTGAGTTGCAATCTAACAATTATCTCAATCAATTGTTTCTAAATATGCCAAAGTTAGAGTTTTACAAATCATTATCGAAAGTAAGTTTCCCAACTTAATATCTTATGCATAGAAAATCAGTGCTACGTTTGCTTTATCTTATATACGTGAACAAGTGTTTTCAACTATGAACCTTAGAAAGAATTATTTCAGAAGTAGACTGACAGATGAGCATTTAGCCTCGTTCCTTAGAATCAGTACATCTCACTCCGAACCTCAATATAAGAAACTTTTAAAAATGAAATCGCAATTTCATTCATCTCACTAATATATTAAATTGTAATATTTGTATATTATTTTTAAAATTTAAGAAAAATTCATCTTGGCTCGTGAAACTTTATTTTTTCGATTTTGGGAGCGCGATCGAAAAATTTTGCCCATCCCTGATCTAAATGATATTTTAACCCACCTGAATTTAAACTTTAAATTTATATATGTGTAACTTATAATTTATACATAGCTATGACTTACAAAATATTTCTCCGATCATTTTACCTAAACAAATTTTTATAAATATTTACAATTTCTGATATCAGACCAAAAATTCTTAAAAATTTTGAAACTACCAATTCAGTTTGCAATAAAATATTTCTCCTAACCCATTATTTTTCCAAGAATTTAATTCTATGGATAATTAAAATCTTATCTTCATTTGATAAAGTAATTTTTAAAACGATTCAAATAACTTATTGAAATATATTTAATAATTTCACAAGTTAAATTAATGAAATTTTAAATTAATAAATAACTTTCTATAAGACATTTTTATTTATATCTTATATTCTGTCTTGTAATTTCCTTTAAATAGTAATCTCATTAGATGATCATAATCATTAAATATCCTTAAGAAACGTAGTAAATGTTAGCTGTTAACAGGCACTATTTTCGAATTGATTATTTTTTTTAATTTTCTACCAAAGTAGCGATCTATTCATCATCAATCTTGTCATCATTTCCTTCATCAATCTCAAAGCAGAAGCTGGCAATGAAAGATTGAATTTGAATTTATTTATGTACGTATTTATAATGGTCTTAGAAATATTTTCTGATGAAAAGAATTGAGAAATGATTTTCCTTTGTGATTAATATTTCTAGCGACACTTTTTGTAGTTCTTTTTAGAGTTTTTTTACAAGTCTTATATCTAATGTGCTTTTTTATTCACATTTTTAGGCAAATATGATCGGATATTAATTTACTGGTATTTTACAGCTTTACACTTAATTTTTTTAATACAAACCTTTATTTTTCGAGATAGGTGTTAGAAATCAGAACGACTTTTACTAAAAAAAAAAAAAAAAAAAAAAAAAAAAAAAAAAAAAAAAAAAAGAGCAACATTTCTGTATGCTTAGATTTACATAATAATATTCATTTTTTGATAATAATAGAATCAACTTGAAACAATATAAAAGGAAATCATAGAATCAATGCTTGATAAATTCAGTATTATAATACAAATAATTAAATGATTTAAAATATTACAGTTAAGGAAATTAATGTAATATGTTATTCTATTTATTTTTCAATAGCACTCTTGATTTTGCACTTTAACGTAGCATGACAAATAATAAGCAGATTAGAGAGATAATGTGCATATTACATGTTTTCGTGATTTTGTGAAAACATAAATTTCAGTTCATGTATATTTTTACCTTAAAAGCATTATTTTCCATGATAATATATATATTATAAAACACGAAAGTAAACTTAGTGATCCTTTGAATTTTTCAATAAAGTTATAGATCTCTATAGTATCACGTAATTAAATAGAATTCACAATTTAAAACAGCATCAATAGACGTTTGAAAATATAGGGAAAAGTCATGCATTTCACTAAATTTCCATTTAAAAAATAAAAATTTTGCATTATAGTTATAAAAAACTCAATTATTGTTTCATTCTGCTGCAAATACCTATTAAACTTTCATAATTAATCACAAGAAAGATTCTGCATACCGTTAGTTATCATGAACAATTATATTTGCATATCTTAGGTCTTGTTTTGAAATTAAGAAAATAATTTAAAAGCAACTAGTCTTTGATGATCCAATTAAAAAGAAAATAACTTTTCCCATAAAAATTAAAATATCAATTACATCAATAGAACACTTGGAAATTTCTATTGAAATATTTAGTAAAAGAATTTGCAGTTACTTTAAATTACGATTATTGGAAATAGTAAACTATATATTTCATAATATGTCACTCCATACAATCAAGAAGATTTTCAACTCTTTACAGGTTTAGTTAAAATTATGTTAACTAGAAGAGCGGTTGATTTTGCAATATATTTGATTTTGCAATATATTTACTACAAATGGTAGAAATAAATTTATTTAAAATTATATAATCTTTGTAACTCTTATTTGCAATATTATATTTGAAACATTTGTTAGAAAATGCGTCTATACTCAAAATTTATTTTTTTGAAATTTTAAATTTTAATAATTTTTCTTTTTTAATAATATTGACTAATATACTTAAATGTGTTTTGAAATGAACTCTTATGCAAAAAAAGAAACTGAAATTATAAATAACCCTATATTACATAGTTCATACTCTGGAATACTATAAAAATGCAACATCATGAATTCAGAATCAGAAAAATATATAAGTTGCAGATTGACATGATACATTTATTTATGTAAATTATGCGAAGTGCATGGATTATGTAACAGACAACGTGAGATAAATTCAAAAAGTATGAAGATCATCAATATTCTCTCTATATTCGCAAAAACAAGAATGAATACACCAAGTGTATGGTCATAAAACTCAAAAATATCTAATGGGTCTATGAAACTAATCACAAATAGCAGCCGCTTATCCATGTTGATTGCCCATCGCCTCTACCATACCAAAGATAACAGGATAAGAAGGAATGTGATATGCCTTAGATATGGTGATGATACCATAGTGATTTCAATTCATGTGGATTATTATTCATGGAATACCAAATGTCATTTATTAGCAGGATAACTATACAGAGTCAGCATGAACACATGACACAATACAGCATGAATCAGTTAACATATTTTTTTTGTGTATTTGCATCTTTCTCTCACCTTCTGTCTTAACGAATCTCTAACCAATCGAAAATATTTGGGAAGTGAATGAACAGTGTTTGCATACGTTGCCACCGCCATGTTTAAAAGATAAACTCTGGCAAGGATTTGAGAGAAAATGGACAGTTGTCTTTCAGGAGACAACCTGTGCACTATTTGACACGATACAGAGATGTATTTCTGAATATCTTTCCATCAAACTGTCCAAACTGATTACTGAGCAAACTATATATAGTTATTTAAACAAAATATATTTTTAGCAAAAGGAGTGAATTCCTCTTACTAAACAAACAATCTTGAATAACTATGTATCTATGAATGGTGAATAGGAATTTTAAACTTCCAACCAACATAAATTCCATTTGACAAGACTGGACATCATTTTAAGGCGAATTCGTTATTAACGCCTTGTTAAATATAAATGAAAAAATGATGGCTGCAATTATTAATCAACATTCAGTGTTTACAGAAAATTAAAGTCAGTTCAACTACTATTTATGTTCTTATGATACTGGCATATTAACATTATGCCAGTGCCATAAGATAATTCTCGAATAAAAGAATAGCCAATATTTTTCTTGCATCTCGATCAGTTATAATATTAAATTATAGCCATTTATTCAGATCATTTTGTGTCTGCTTGTGCTGTCTATCATATTGCAACTACTAAGAGCTACATATCAATTAAACGTTAATATTTGATGTCTGACTAGAAAATACTGCAAGTTAAAATATTTTAATTTCCAATTAGTTTTCAGCTTCATTACTTCAAAACACAAAGACAAGATTTATGAGCTAATGGTATATGATGGTAAATGTATAATATGAAAGTATTTAGTACTTTACGGGATACCTTAAAAACCCATAATGATACAATAGGTCTTTATTTGCTTTCGCTGAGTCGATGATATTATATCTTATGTGGATAAAATTTACTATCTCATCAGTTAACCAATACGAAATTTTGAGATGCGTGATTAATGATTTTCAAATTATTCCTTTACTCAAATAGAAATTTTCATCAAATACAAACTTCACAAAATGATGCCAAAAAATTATATTGCAGAATTAATACTTTTGTTAAACTATAACTTAAGAAATATTCATAGAGTTGGAGGAGAAATATGTATCTAAGGACCTAATTGACTTATCTATGGCTACAATGCTATTTTTGGGAAAAAATCATATTCGAAACAAAATTTTATAGTGCTATTTTATAACGTATAATTTCATAATTTAAACAAAAAGATATTTTAGAAGTCTGATTTGCAATAACCTAGATAACATGTAGATTTTGATTCAAGAATAAATTAATATTAATGGAAAATAAACATCATGCACTACTATTTTTATTCAATAATTTCTAATATAGTTCCTTATTCGAGTTTGAAAAACCTTTTTAAATCTTTTATACATATTTTCTTAAAAATTAATAAACATTAATGACATAATTTTCTCTTTATTTATTCTTTATTATTAATCTTTCAAATATTGGTCAAATTTCTACTGAAGCAAATTTAAAAAAAAACTTTAATATTAACTACCTTTCTTTAAATTATAAATTCCTATTAAGCATTTTAGCTAAGGAAAAATTCATTAGATAATTCTTGTGATTTCAAGGAAACAAATTGATTCAAAACAAAAATATGTGATTCATTTCTGGTGACATAATAAAATTAATATTTAAATGATTACAGTTTATATTAGTAATGAGCATGTAAATAATTTGATTGTAAATGTTAACAATAGAACTCTTTTATTAGCACGTGTTAAGATTTAAATATTTTTCTTTTCAAATAGGTACAAATAATTCTACAATTTGCTTAATATCTTAGAAAAAAGCTTTCAACATAGAGGCAAAATAAGAAATTTAAACTATTTTAATAATTCTTTGCAATAAATTGTAAATATTTTCCATTAAAAATTTATTATTTCAGATACAACTTAGAGATTATTGAGCTTGTAACTATATATTATTAATGTAGTTTATTAATTTCAATGAGATTAAAAATGTTATTCAAAATATATTTAATCTATATAATATTAAAATTAAAAATTAAACATTAATAATATTTAATTTTCATTTTCAATATTTGCTGTTTTCAGTAATTACCAATTAAACATTTTGAATGAAAATTTAAACTCAATTAAATGTAATTTGGTAATTGCAAAAAACTAAAAACATTTTTACTTTTATTATATTAAGAATTTTTTATTAAAATTATGAAAATTATTACATTAAATTATTAAAATTAATATGATATTAGATATTAAAATCACTTTTAGATAAATTACAACATTAAATGTTATATGAATTTATTTCACTAGATTCAAATATTTTGAATTTCATTTTAAAATACTAATATTTAAATCGAAAAATTAATTTTAAGATATATTAACATGTTCAAATTATACAATAGAGAATAATTTCAGATTACCTGGAACAGTATGATTTTAAAGTATCTGAACTTAAGATTTACTTAAAAATATTTTTCTCTTGTATTCGATAAAGGGAGATAAATTATTTTATAAATTATGAACAAAATGCTTTATATTAACTAGTTTAATTTGATTCACTATTGTCAAATTTATGTTATATATTTTCTATAATTGAATTATGTTTTTATGTATATGCTTAAGTGAGTCATGATATCATGATTTGTTGTCTAAATGAATGCAATTTTATTATTTATTTATTAATATATTATATCATGCTATTAAAATATTTTATTTTAAATTATTATTCAAAATCATTGATTTCATTTAATACAATATTAAGAAAAATATGACATTTTAATTTGTATTCCATCAGAAAACAAAAATAGTTCCAACAAATGATTCAGTATGTATTCTTAAATATATCAAATGGAATTCATTTCAAATGGAGTGAATTTCCATTTCCATTTTTTAAAATTCAATGACTTTTAAAGAGTTAAAATAACTTAAATCAAAAAGGAACAAATCTTTTTCTCTTAATTAAATTCTAAAAACGTTAATTTTAAATCAAACATCAAAGTCTTAAGTCTGGCACTCATCAAATTTTTGAGTAAATCTAATCTAATCGGAATCAAATTTTTTTTCTTTACGTTAAATAAGTCATTTTACGTAAGTAAAGTGATTTATTTAAGATCATAAATTAGCTAAGTAAATCTGAAGCTTATTGAGGCCTGAAAAATACTCGATTTTTTAAGAGCGTAGTAAGAACTTCTTACGTTATATTAGTACATTTATAAATTTTTGAGTTTTTTTATTCATTCTTGTGATTTTTGCATAACATCTTTAGTAAAACTTATCTTTCTGTTTAATGTGACAACACGCTTATATTAGAAAGATATTGAGCTGTATTTAAAAAAATGATTAAATAAGTAAATAAGACTTTGTATCTCTCAGTTTCTCAGCATTTTTCCAATTCTAGAGAAAAAAAATTTAACTAACCTTTAAAACTATTTTGTTTTGTATCTTTTTCGTAGCACTATATATCAATATTAGAGAAAAATTATTCAGAATAATTTGAAAAATGGATGAGCATATTACCAAAATTTATAATTATGTATATAACAATTATTCGACGTATTGTTATTGAAAATGTTTAATTTAATTATTTTGATTTTTAGAGTTTGAAATACTAATTTATTGAAAAATATAATGAATAATAAAAACCATTCTTAATTAATTTCAAATCACTTATATATATTAGAAATATATGTGCATATTTATTTTATAAAACAATAATTCTTCTTGATCAGAAAGTTGCTAATGCAATAGTTAAAGCTAACTTGATAAGTTACAGTTGCAGAAACATATCGCATGCAGAATACAAATAAGTCTAGTTAATCAAGCCTTTTTAATTAAAACTTATCATATAAGTATATCATTAAAATAATTAATTACATAACTAAATAATTTTAATTTATAGCTGAAACTACTTATGAAATTTAGTTTCATTTACATAGTGTTTCAATAATTGGAAGCCGTATCTAGAAAGTTATTGCAACAATATTAAGCAACATGTTTGAAGCAAATAATTATCATAAAACTTAACTATAATAATTATATTAACTAGAGATTTATGTAATGCCTAAATATATTTAAGAGAACGTAAAACGGTTTTTTGTGTAATTATGTGTGGGATTTATTCTTAATATTATTTAGGAATGAGTAAAAAATTTTACTTTTTTGTAGGTTGTGACATTAATAGAAGGTACAAACGTCCATACTCTAAATTCATAATTTTGTAAAATATATTTTTTTTATTTCCGATGGCGGGCACCCTTGAGCAAATAAGTAACATTAGCCCATTTGCCGTAACAAAGCCGGAAACTGCTACACATTTTATACCCGGTATACATACTCACAGGTACCCGGTGGGCAGCTGTGAGCCAAGTCATGGAGGTACGAGTAGCATCGCCCACGCCACACCACTACAAACCCGTTTATAAGGCGGACCACATTCATCCATCATCTGAGGAGAGGACAATAAACTCAGAGAGAGAAAGAGAAAGTATATCCATACCCGAGCCGGGATTCGAAACCAGGTCCTCTCCATCAGTAGTCAGTTAAGCTAACAACTAGACAATTTGGGCGGAATTTTGTAAAATATAATAATTTATGTTTATGATTGCAATTAATAATGGGAAGTAGATAACACAGATTTAAAAACGTAATAATGAGTAATTTTTAAACAGTGAAGTACCACGAGAATAGTTCAGGTTTTGAAAGATGAATAAAGATGATTAATGATGATATCACAGTATTTTTAATGTTTGGCCATTTAGAGGATCAAATTGATCATTAAAAAATTATTTTGTACTTGAATTGACAAATATTTTGTGCTTAGATTGTTTTATTCGGTATAAATCAAAAGAAATGAAACTAAATTTCTTTGATTTAACTAATTATATTGAAAAACAATAAAAAGGAGAAAAGTTGCAGCATAAAAATTCTTTGTGATTAATAAATGCTTATAAACAATTGTTTGTGCTTTCATAATAGTTATTAAGTTAAATATATTTACATTTAATTAACTTAATAGTTCTTATGTTAATTATTTAAGAATTATTAAATAATTAACCTATAAGCGTGATTATATTAGACTTAATTAATCATTATATTGTGGATACGTAACCATTAGTTAAATGTAGTATAATTATACTTGTTATGAAAGAAATAACAAAAAATAGATTTATTTTTAGGCATTGTAATAATTTGTCAAAGAAAAATGTTAATTGAATAAACTAATTAATAAAAAACTTTCTTCAAATATGCAAAGCTATTTTTAACAATGAATGATTCTTATTAAACTTTTATTTATTTCATAAAGAAACATCAACAACTACAGCTTAATTACATCTGGAAGTAATTCTTAAATGGAAAAAAAGAGAAAGTCACACTTTAAGGCTAATTTTTCCATTTCTTCAAATTTATTATGGACTGAAAGTAAATTTCCGATAAAAAGTAAATGCTATTATAAAAATACTTAAATTCAAAACTGAAAATATATCATATTTGAGAAAAAGATATTTTGGAATATTTATATTTTGTAAATTGTGTATAGGTGGTTCCTCATTTCAGGTAAGGGAATAAAAGCGATTGTGTGTTAATTTCTTGATTAAATTTAAGATTTAATTCTTATATAGTTCAATATAAATCATAATTTTTAGTAAAATTTTATTTGTAAAGCAAGTTTAATTTTTCATTTTCTTCCCTTACAAAATAAGATTAAATATAAATTAAAGTGTCATCTCAAAATACAAAACTGCAAGTCTTTGAAAATGAATTTTTTCATCCTTTTAACAACAAACACAGAAAATTTTGTTTCTTAAACAAGTTTTCTATTTTTAAATTCTATGAGTGATAGTTTATATCATATTTTACTCTTAAAAAAGCATTGAAACTTTTATATATAAATATTTTTATATTAATGTCTTCTTTAATATTTCATTATATCACATTTAATTTCTCTAAATGTAAAGTGCAATTAGTTTCATGCGTTTTATTTAAAAAGTTCTCTTCATTTTCTCAAATTGTTCATTTGATTACATTCTTATAAGCAACAGAAAAACATTTTTGAAGTTGAAACACTGAATTGTTGATTTTATCATAATACGCTTAATTTAAAATTTTATGTTGAAATGTTAAAGATATTGACAATTAATTTTTCTTGATGAAATGATATGCTTACTGTATTATATTATCCACATTTTCTTAGAAATTGAAATAAAAATTTTATATTACCTTTCCTATATTTTTTATTTCATGTTTCAAAAAAATTTTGTAAATAAAATATTTTAGAATATAATCATATTTTACTACATTTGTATGGACTGTGTAGTTTCACATTTATTTTAGGTATTGTGTCAAACAAATATAGGCCACTTTTAGAACTTTCAATATCATGAGGCCTAAAACTTTCACAAATAATCTGCTTATTTTCTTATATTTTCAAATAAACATCTTCCCAAATTCCCTAAATAAAATTACGTTATATTAAAGTTTACACCAAAGAAAAAAAACGCCTGAAAAAGCCAAGGTATGAACTACTTAAAATTTGTGTGAAATAAAATACTTTGCTTTAAGAAATAAATAAAGAATTTCTTTTGATTGAGTCTATATCATTATTTTGAAGAGATCAGGTTTCAACTTTTGTCAATTCTTTTTTATTAAAATATCTTCTTCTTTTATTCTTTCGCATTTTTGAGTTTACTCAACTTCAAGATAACTGTTATTTGAAGCTTAAAAGAAGATTATTTCAAAAGGATATTTTCAAATCGTCATTTTTAATAATGTAACTTATACTTTAGAAACTTTTTGCCACAAAAATATTTTTTCAGTAAAAAAAAAATCTCCTCAATAGCTAATGCTTTCTTGTGGAATGTTTTTCTTTATATATATAAAAGAAAGTTTTCAAACGAAGTTTAATTTCATCTATTAAAAACTATTATAATTCTAATTCTAAACACAATTCAGATATACTGAATTGTGCATTTAGAAAGTGTATTCATTAATAATAATATATTAAATAGAGTAAATATTTCAAAATGAAATTATTATACATTACACTAAAAATCCACAAAAACAAATTCTATAATTTTCAATGAATGAATTCTATAAAACTATTATATAATAATATCCTTTGTTCAAAAGGTCGCATGAAAATTTATAATTTTATTATACATAATATTAATAGGAATAAGTTCAGATTTAAAATTACTCTTATTTTTAAACATTATAAGACAATAATTATTGAATCTCTAAGTAAATTTCATTATAAAATATCTTCTCTTATAAAGTAAGCAAATTTCCTTTTTAATGGTATTAAATAATTAGGAGTGCCATAATAAATCTAAAAATCTATTGTTTTAAAATTCATTCATTTTCTATGGTTTTATATCAAAACGAATTTTAAATCTTTGTAAATT
>JAPDSC010035750.1:0-13223 GCA_026290005.1 Latrodectus geometricus
TTTAAAATTATTTATAACCAACTTTACTGCAGTAATGAAATGTAAAGTAAATCCATATATTTTTAAAATAAGTAAAGGAAACCGTATTTAATCAGAAATAATAAGAAAAAATATTTTTTTCCACCTTATAATATTAGCACCAAAGGCATTTTATTTGGATTTTCAGTGGCTTTATTCATATCAAATTTTTATTATTTTCGGAAACCTTTATTTTTTATCAACCCCTAAATGTTTCCCCCAAAATTAGGGGATGGCATTTTAAACCATCTTTTTACTTACCAATCCGGTATCATACCCAAACAAAAAAAAAATTAAATAGGTTGAGATATGCCGAAGTAATCGCCGGACAAACATAAAAAACAAAAAAAAAAATATCGTTTAAAAAGAAACATCCTGTCGAAGCTATTTAAGTATTTCTTGATAAAGACTGAATATTTTTTAATTATTCTACTTATCTTACTTTTATAACACAACGTCACAACACAAGTTTAAAAAGGCCCGGTAAATAGTAATTGTAAAATAAAACGCACTCTATTTTACTAGCAACCAATCTGCAAGGCAATTATTTCATAAATAAAACAATGGGACTACCCTTTTTCTTTTTATAGTCATGGTGTAAAGCTAGACAGGACTGATTTTTCGATCCCGCCCGCGTTTTCATACATGTTTCGGCAAATTAAGAAACATGGTTAAAAATTCTATTACTGTGTTCCTTTGATTAAATTATAATAAAAAAATTATTTCTTTAAGTTTTAAGCTATTTTTAAGTGGGAATTTCTTATGCTTGTGAGTTTTCTTGCATTTGAAATATTTTGACATTTCAAATAGTTAAAAGTTCAAACATTATTAATATATACAGGGTGTTTATTAAACATACACCAAAAATTCAAGGGTTTGTTCCCTGAACTATTAAGAGTATTCTGTCCTTTGATAATTCTTGTGAACCCGCTTTGTTTCGAAAATACAGGGCGTACATAGTTTTTGTCAAATCCATTTTTATAATTTTTAAAATCATTAAATTTCTTGCATTCTTATTCTAGCTGGAGGTCATTATTTTCAACAGTTCTTGTAGATTAAAAAACTTTACCTGTAAAGTTTTGTAATAAAACATTGTTATATTGTCAAAAAGTTTGTTCGCCCTGTATCTCCGAAACAAATTTTCGCTGTATGTTTAAAAAACACCCTGTATATATAAAGGGTGTTAGGGGTTTGATTCCAAATATCATAATGCATAAAAATATGATTTATTTTATACAAAAAAGTTTAGTATATAATGGGTCAAAACTCAATTATTTTAGAAAGAGAAAATGTTTAAAAGTTTGAGAAATTTAATTTCAGGGCCAATTTGCCACCCCGGGCAGGGTCCCGGCTTGCCCACCCCTAGCGCCGGCCCTGCATAATAACTGGTGTTGCAGCAATCATTAACTTATCCATTTTATTCTAAAATTAAGAAATCGAAAAAAAGAGAAAATAAATGCAAGCAATCGGGAATGTAAAAAAATTCTCATTGGTTTAAAATATCCATGACGTCAGATTACAACGTCATAGTTACGTCACACTAAGACCTCCATAAGACGGGATTTGTATACCATAAAACCGTGTATCCCTTTCCGTACTTCCACGTTTTGCAGATTAGGCTTAGGGTTAGGACTAACGATCAACGGCATGGATAGGTATGGGACATAGTTACTTTTCTTGTAACTGGTAAGTACTGATTACAGTTACTTTTAAAATAACAAGTATTTTACCAATTACATTTTGTACTTGTTACATTGAATGTGCTGCTATCTATCGGATTAAAAAACACCAAGTTTTCAATAATTTACTAAATAAATTTATCAACAATTAAATTATTAATAAATGAATTAATAATTAATAAAAATAAACTATTAAATATATAATATTTAATATAATTTTATAAATTAATTATTATAATTAGCATTAATTTAAATTATTACCATTTATAAATAAATATTAACTTAAATAATAGGTGTTTATGTGATAATCTATAAGATAAATAATTTTTATGTGGCTTACATTTAATTAGTTACAATTTTATGTGTTTTCTTAGAATCCTTTAATTTATATTTCTCTGCACCACGATTTAATTTTTAGCATTATGCAGAAAAATCCAAATTTTCTCCAAAAACAGTTTTTCTGTGAAAAATTTCCAGCTTTTTCATAAACATTTTTCAGTCATTATAAATATTCATATTTTGTTATTTATTTTCAGAATTTAAATATTTGTATTCGTCAAAATTAAATCTTCAAATTACACAATAGTAATTTTTACCGATTTCCAATGTTACTTAAAATATAAAACTAGATAAAATAAGAAAATAATTCCTACTTTTCAACTAAATCAGCTTAATTTTTTATTTCGATTTAGTAAAATTTTTTAATGAAATAAATAAAATTTTAAAATTAAATGGTAAATAATTTGTGAATGATTATTATATGAGAGGATTAATCAATTACAAAGATATTTTTTATTTGTTAGAAAAAGAAATTATTACTTTTTGTTGAAAGTTGCTTAGAAAAATACAGCAACCACTTAAAAAAACAAAATTTTTTTATATTTTTAAATATTAACAAAGCAATTATATTAATATTTGTGATATTATAATAAATTGTAATTTTTCTTATAAAAAAACATTTATTTGTATTTATTTTATGTATTAGATAAACCAGGTTCTTCGGAAATAAAAATTTCATTTCAACATTAACATTTTCAAGCAAAATTGTCGCATATTAGCCAACACTGTCATGCTTATAATTTTTTAAATTATGTAATGTAATTATATTATAGAAAAAGAATCATACACGTTAATTCAAATTTTCTTTTATTATCTAATTAGGTTATAAAAATTTCAAACATTTTTTCACTGTTTTAAATTTTTAATAAAATCATAGCTTGTAAGAAATTTCAGTTCATTTATTTAAATAGAATAATATTATATTTTGTCCAGAAATTTATGACAAATTTCAATACAAAATATATTATTTTTTGTTAGCAAATTAACTCCAGGATTTTAATTGAAACTTTGACAATTTACGAGTATTTGGGAAAAAAAGTATTGATTACAGGTTGTTACATTAAAATACCGATTACAAAATACTGATTACAAGTTTTTATTTCAATGCCAGCAATGTTGGCGCGAAATTTCAAAACGACATAAAAAGTTATTATTTTTTTAATATTATTATAATAGTTTTTATGATAAAAAAGGATTATTCTCTTTAAAGGTGAGTTTTTTTATTTATTAACATTACAGAGATATTTCTTTGTTTAAATAACATTAATTGCTCAAGTAATATGTAAGACATTTCGATCACACGTGGGAAATATGCATATCTTTCTGAATTTAGCTTTAAATTTGCTTTTATTTTATTATATTGATTACTACTTTTATTTATATATATATATATATATATATATATATATAATTTAACAATTATTATACCATTTAAAATTTAATAATAAAACGAAGTATAAAAAAATTTTTAAGGGGTTGAATTAAGTGCCTGTAAATAATTGTTTATATTTTTGTCTTAAATTTAGTTTGATTTTAAAAAAGAATTATTTCAGTGATACTTATTATTTAAAAAGTATTACTCAAAGCATTATTTATTTCTTTTTAAATTCCTTATGTATTGACAGCATGCTTTGTTTTCAAATTTATTGCTTTCATATATAATTTAAATATTTTTTTAGCTGATTACGGTTATTAATTATGTGTTTAAATGCTTAATTATATTTTTGTCATAATTTTTGTTTGTATACAAAATACTAATTGTCTGGAATTACTTATTTATTTCTTATTATTTTTTGAGTGATTACTATTCTAATTTTTCTGTTTTAAAAGAAATCTAAAATTACTTAAAAAATACTTATTTTATTAAACAGTGAAATTTGCTAAAAATGGAGAGCATTAAAAACATGTTGTATTAATAATCATAAAAGTTATTTACAATTTTTGTCATAGTAGGATATAAAACGAGGAATAAAGTTTTTTTCTTAAGCATGGAAAACTTAAATGGAAACATGGAAACTAACTTTATAATCCATATCTAAAATTCTAATATAAATGATAGCGATTTTCTCATAATGGAGCTTTATTAGTCTCTGTTAAAAGATCCTAAATTCATTTAAATAATTTTTTTTGGAAGTTTATTTTTCCTATCTGATTAGTATTTTACAATTATTAAGCATCAGAATATATTTTCATTATTTAATGTAGCTAATCTTTTTAATACCTACTTATTTATATTTTTTTAAAAATATTCTATATCCAGGTATATTTGGTTAAAATTATATAAGATATATTTGCTTTTAATAATTTTTATCAAAATTTTATTTTATGATATAATTTACATATCTTTCTTATAGATCAGAAATGTTTTATTTTTAAAAACATTATACTACCATACCATTAACCTGAGTCAATTAAACACAAAAATATTACTTGCTATTGATCTGGATTTGATCATGCAAAAATTTTCTGATTCCTCAAAAAATTTTTTCACATCTCAATATGATGAAAAAAATACGCTTAGAAGATAAGAATTTCTTACCTTATATTAAGATGAATGAGTAGTAGTAAAAATTTTGTTGGTGTAGGTAACACATTTAATTATAAAAAGGAGTATATTCATGAGTTTTTAGACTTTATGAACGATTAAAAGTGACTTTATACATTCTAACTGTTGCCAGAAAGCATAAAGATTTCAAATTTACAATAATTATTTCTCTAACTTTGGTACAAATAATACAGAAAACATGTGTCAATTATAAAGGTTCTCCATAAGCTATATTTGTGAAAATAAAAGTAATTCTTAAAATCCTTTATATTGATTTATTAAACTAAAGTTATAGCAAAAAATTAAAAAGTCTAATATGGATTGAATAAATTAAATTTAAAATGCTGGCATATTTTTTCATTTAATTATGACAAAGTAAGATGATAATCTCTTAAATTAAATGGAATTTAATGTTTTTCATTAACTGCATTATAATATAATATTGGGGAAATCAAATAGTTTTAATCATTCATTATATTTCTTAGTAATATTTATTATATGGACACACAATAGATATACCAATTTTTTGTCAATTATTGTAGCAAATTTTCATCTCTTTATACATATCATATAATTTTTTACATGCTTTCTGTGTATTTTATTTGTTTACTGTATATTAACTTATTTATTCGTTTATTGTACATTAACTTGTGATAAATATGGCTAGTATTTGTATACATCTGTCAATTATAGCATTATTTGTTTTATAGACATTTGAACAAATAAAATTTTTTAAATTTGAGAAATATTAAGTTTTAGTAAATATTATTTTTCCTAAATGTTGCCAAAACTACATTACAAGTCTGTGGAAAAAGACATGCAACTGCAGGAAAGTATTGTTTCCTTCTTGTAATTAGAGTTGTGTAGTAAGAAAATTCATAACAGTCCTGAAATTTTTTCAGCCTGTGAAACTACTTCCATCCACGATGCTATTTGTCAATGGTAAACCAATTTGAACTGAGAAGAGTGTCATGTGTGGCGGGCTTAACTCTTCTTTTTGGTTTTTAATGTCCCTTCCCAAAACATGGATCTTGTTTCTTGGCAAAAAAATGTCAACCAAAAAGCCCGCATACCAATATTAAAAATATCCTGAGTTCTTTATTTTAAAGGTATTAATTGATTTAATTAATACTTTTAAAGCTATGATTCATAGTAACCTTTTTTTATAGCAAACCCTGTGTAATTCTGAAAATGGATAATGTTAATGAAAAATGGTATTTCACTACTGAGCAATTGGCGAATACACCAAGTAGAAGATGTGGGATTAGTGAATCCAGAGAATTATCTTTTCGACAAGAAGCTGCAGATTTCATTCAGGATATGGGGCAAATATTACAGATGTATCCTTTCTATGTAAACAATACATTAAACCAAATTTAAATATATTTTTACATTTGAGTACATGATGAAATCTGAGTGTTATTTTACTATACAATTGATTATTTTTATAACCAAAGCTTGGTATATTATTCAAGTTGAGAACTCATTTATTTTTTTACAAACACAAAAGTTTATTTAATATTAGGTGGGTTAGACTTAACTAATGTATAGAATGTTTTGCAAAGTAAATGTCTTTAATTTAAAATGTTGCTGTTATTAAATTATAATCTTTAAAAAATTAACATTAATACATTGTTATGCTGAAATATAACTTGATTTCTTTTGATTGAAACTGCCCAAATATTTTCATTTTAATATTAAATGATAGAAATTTTAGTTAAAATTATATTATTATTTTTGAGTTAAATATCTTGTAGATATGGATATGACATCTTATTTACATATTACCAAATATAATTTAAAATTCTTATAACTATTAAACAATACATAAATTTTTTTATTTGAAATACTGATATTTTACAAATTTATGCTTTCACTTTTCTACTTAAAAATAAGTTATAAGTAATATGGAATCATGGTTTACTGTTTATTATGTTCACTATAATGCATTTCTTTGGTTTTGTCAGATTCCACACAGTCCTCTTAACCATTAAAGAAATGTAACCTGGATGATGCAGCTGTTACATTAATTTCTAAATCAGTATATTTGATCTGATTAATTATAAATCATAGATAAAGTTATGAAATATTAAGTGATTACAACATCTAAAATCTTACAAGTTCATTTGAATAATCTTCAACAGAAATTTTAAGGAAAATGCATAGTTTAAACTAAATGTTCTAAATTCTTTTTGCAATGGCTTATAATCTAAACTTTCCAAATAGAATATTACTGAATTTCTTTAGTACACTGGATCTTTATGATGTTATAAGAAATTAACGTATCTTGGAAAATGTTAATACCTGCCAAAAATTCACCACATTTTTTAAAATTTGCTCAAAGGATTATGTGTCACATGTAATTTCTTATTCACATTGTTTTAATGCTTTAACATCTAGTTATTGATTTTTTTTTTTTACTACTAGTTTTTAAATGATATTGGTTTTTACCTTTTTATATAAATTTTAAGTTATTTCTTTTAAGTCTTTAATGGTTTTTGAATTTTGTCATAAATTTTTCATTACTATGTGAAATATTGAAAAAAAAAAAAAAAAAAGATATTCCATATTAATTAGAAAAATGCTGAAAAACGTTAATATGAAAGCTTATTTGAATATATTGTATAGCCATTTGAAAAACTGAATTCCATTTTTATAAAATCTTATTATTATAAATTTTTTTAAATGTTATTAAATAGCCTTACTATTACTTGTAAAAACCTTTACAATTTCAGAAGGCAAATTCTGATTATGACTAATGTAATCAAATTGAGTATGCAGCTAATCACATGTTATTCTCTTTCATTTACAAGCTACTTTTAAAAATTTTTGATTTTCCTTAGCTATATTTAGGAACCTATTATCTATAAGTACAGCTATCGTAATAATGCACAGGTTTTATATGTTCCATTCTTTTACTGAAATCGACATGAAAGTAAGTATTTTTTAATGTGTTAAAAATTTTAAATGAAAGTATGTAAAAATAGTTCTTAATTGATTTCTTGTAAATAAGTCTTAACTTTATTTCTTAAGAAAAACTTTATGAACCAGTACTGGTTCAGTTATGTTTCTAATTTTTGTGCCAAGCTATGCAGTTATTTCGCCAACCTAAATTACGTAATTTCGTGGAATGTCTGATTTTTAAAATCCCACCCTTGTGCTATATTTGATTTTAAATATCAAGGTTTCAAAATATCAATATATTTAATAGAGAAATACTGCAAAAGTAAACAAACTTAATTTGAGATATATTACAGAACAAATTTATACTGGAAATTAAAGTTATTCACACTAGATTAATGAAATATCCACAATCAATTATTTTCTTTTAATTACTCAAAAAATACATTGTGTATAATATGTATTAAGTATTTGCAATTGCACTATGAACCTAAGTCAACATAAACATAGTAAATTCTATTTTAATGGTTTCTAACTAACTGGGCAGTGGGGCTCATCTTGGAACATCTGATGCAACACAGTTTAGAATGTGTGAAAAACCAGGCAATAAAGCTAAATAATTAATGTAAATAAAATCCATTTTAATAAAAACTCTTTATTTATTAAATAATCATTATTACACATATTCTAAATGTAATTAATCAGGCAGTACAATTCACTTAGAAAACTATTTTTATCTGAAATATATTTACACTATACTTCTTAAATACATAATTTAGTATATAAAATAACATTTAATTGAATAATATTTAAATTATATTTGATTAGAACTTACTTTGTATATATGATTATAATCTAATCATAACCTTCTTCAGGTTCCATATTTAAGAAACTGTATTTTGAAAATAACTTTTAAAAATATAAATTATGATTAAACAACTTAACTAATATTATTTATATCTATTTTGGTTGATAATTCTTCAGGGCCACAATAGAGTGAAGATTTAGTATTTTAATTACCTTAATATAAAATGCTAAAATACATAATTGCAAAGAATTTTTTTTTTTAAACAATTTTGTTTTAGTACAGAAATTTCAAGTGATAAAGTTTGATAATTTTTATAGGCTATAATTTTTTGCTAGTGAATGTGGATTGATCAATTTTTATTTGAAGTAAATTCTGTTTAAACTATGTATTCTGTATTAGCATCACTGCAGCTAATTTCACGCCAATACTTTAAATAGAGTTAGTGCTTAATCTATAGTTAAAAACATTATTTTACAAATCATGAAAAAAATTTTGTTGAAATTCAATTGGGTCATAAAGCTGCTCATGCTAATACCCAAGTACCAAATTTTCTTTTTACTCTGTAATGTATTAAAGATTTTATTTCTTATCTAGAAACTTTCTCCTACTGCATTATTTATGGCTTCTAAGTCAGAAAACCAACCAAGGAAACTTGAACACTTAGTCAAGGTAGCACTTAAAAGTTTGCATAGAGATTCCCAATCTCTGGATGTACGGTCGCAGGTATGAACTATTTTTTATTAATTTACATGTTATTAATGATTGGAAATTGGTTATTTTTAAAATTACAAACTCATTAATTGATTTGGTATTTATATGCTGTGGTCACCATACCCAATTTTTTTCCGAAATTTAAGAAGCGCATAACCTATAAAAATAATTTTTTAAATTTTCTTACTTGTTATTAAAAATAATTTTCTAAATATAAGAATTTTTTTGAAATTCATTCTGCCTAAGGTGAGCCTGATATATGTAAGTACCATGTTACTGGAGTTTTCGAAGTTCTGAATCTACATTTAAAATAGCATAAGGATTTTAAAAACAATTACAAGATTAATATTTCATCAAAACCTTGTACATTTTTTTTAATATTTTAAAACATAACAATTTTTAGTAATTCTTGATATTAATATTTCATTATGTTTTATCAAACACTTTTACAATTTTTTTTTTTTTTTTTGTATTTGATACTTTAAAACATAATGATTTTTAGTTATTCTTAGTTATTACTTCACATCTAATATGCTGGAATTGAATGAACAATGTATTTAATCTCTTGAATTTAATTTTTTTCATATGCACTGATTTTTTTTCTTTACTTATCAGTTAGGAGGAATGGAAAACTATGTAAGTTGTTAAAACTTTGCACTTAGTTTCTGTGATTTAAGCATTTATAATTTGATAGCTGCCTGAATTGTTTTTATTTTTTTTTTCTGTGTAAAGTGTTTTAACATAAGTTTGTTTGAAGTTAATGTTGTTGGATATATATACTGCTGGCTGCCATAAATATAACACCCTGAAGGAAGCATGCAAATAATATGAAACTTATTACAAGCATAAGCAGAGGTGACACATGCAAATGATTATAATTACAGTGCAGACACACATCACGTGTGCATATGGTGTCACTTCAAAGCGCTACTTAAGTCTTTCAAAGATTTCAAGTTCGGCAATTGTGGTTTTTTTTTCCCATCAAATATCCTATTTTGACTGAGGAAAGATGGTGGCCTAGTGAGATTGTGGATTATCATTCAGGGAAATCAGTAGTCATGTTAGATGATGCCAAACAACTGTAAGGTGGATGTGTGATCGCTGGATACAGGAGGGTATGCCAGACCGAAGTGTGTGATTGTATCCACGTTAGTATCCCAATTCACGTGATGAAAAGCAAATTAATTGCATGGCAGGGACAAAATGTTCAGCCACATCACAACCCATAGCATAGCACATTCAGTCTGTAACGCATCATACATCATCTGCCCAAGCCATTCGACTTTCTTTACTACATATTTGTCTATATGGGAAATGTCCATTGTTTTGTCTACTCTTGGTGCAGCACTACACAAGTCTTTGACAACAATGTTTTTTTAAAAAAAGGATACGAATGTCAAAATGAAATAAAATTGTCTTTACTGTCAAGTCCCACTTCTGTATGCAACACCACGATCATTGCATTCGAGTCTGAAGGCTCTGTGGAGAGAGGATGTTGAACAGCTTCATTATACACTGCACCTGTTATTATGGTATGGGGGAATATTGGATATCATTCTTCACTCTAGTACACATTTCGGTTACTTTAAACAGCCAGCACTACATCTGAAAGGTGTTGAAGCCAGTTGTTCTTCCTTACCTTCGGGGCTTGCCCACAGCCATTTTTCAATAGAATAATGCGCAACCACATGTTGCAAGCATAATTTTTTTGCATTAACCACTTTATTCTTCAATTGCTTCCCTTTTTCTCATTTTTTAAGTCAAGCTGGCAGCAGAATAATTTTAGCACTTTTGCCTTTAGTTAGAGTTCATGGTTTCTCTCTTTTTTTTTTTTTTTTAAATAATTTGTTAGTATGCCAAAATTATGCTGCACTATCATTATTTGATTCTTTTTTTTTTTTCGTTAGACTTGTAAACATAACATTTCTATCCTTTGCGACAATTCCTTTTATTTGAATCTTGCTTCATCTTTTTAAAGTGGCAAAATTATCATCAGAATGGTTAGTCTTCAATTTAACAGTTAGGTGGTTTGATTTTTATGTAAGGCTTGATTGTTAATAGTAATTCAAAATCCACTTTAAATTGTCTACCTTTGTCTAATTACTGATTTTATGTATCAACCCTTTCTTTATGCAGTCTAGTATTTTGATAGTAATTTGCTTATTAAAACTTAATATTTTAAGACTATCCCCCATGGTCCTAAAAGTTCTTGGAATGTTTACTTTTGAAAAAAATAAACAAACACATTTAAGTATTTTTAACTTTTTTGTAGTCCTTTATTTATATTTTGGGAAATATTAATAGTTTTATGAAATTTTCATTTTTTATTTCGTGAAGTTTCCAAAGAAATGGTTAAAAAAAGAATTTCAACATTAATTTTGATCTCTACATTATGTATAGCAAGGTTTTAACATATTGTGAGACTTTGATTATAAGATAAAATCTGCATATTTGCTAACCTAAATGTTAGCATTCTAACTAACTGTGAACTAAATAATTTGGTTTTGATTCCTGCTGTTGTTGTCAAATTTTTTAGTATAAAGACAATTGTGTGTATGCCGAATTTTCTGATAATGAATAGCAATTTTACTTTGCAATCTTCTTTTTTTGTGAAAATTGTGTTAAATGATAACGTGGTTGTTTATCAATGTTCAGACAAAAAATAAATAAATAAAACATTTTTCATTATATTTTTAATTGTTAAGCATCACACAGGATAACTTTAACTACCATGAATTTTGTTCTTTAAAAGAGATGGCAAGTACCTGTCATGTAGCAGAATTGGATATGCTTTCTTCAACATCAGAAGGCCATAAATATCCTTTGTAACTTTTATCCTTACATGTCTAATTGGTTTCAAAATTTACTGATAGTTTTCAGTTAAACTTTTTACTCACTTTGAGATTAATTCCAAAAGTCTTAAAATATCTTCTATTTAAATATGCTAAATCCACTTCAATTGAATGATTTCATGAGTAACTGTTAGGAATTTTAAAGTCCACATTCATTCTAATGTTTCCAATATAGTCATCAAATGTAACAGTGTAGTGCAGTTTTATTTACTGAGCAACAATATACACTGTTATTACAGCATTAAATTGTTTATGATATATGTCCATGTTAGTGTCTTTCACATTTAATTTTTAAGCAAGATAAAGTTTTGTCACACATTAGCCTTTGCTTTAAGAGCATCCTCAAAAACCACTTGATTCTGTTCCTGAAAAGTTCCTGTGTGCATGTTTTTTTTTTTTTTTTTTTTTAAATTTATTTTAATTCTAAATAGTTGAACTCAAACTATTCTGTGTTACAATAAAGAGGAAACAAAATTTTTTATGTTCAAGTTCTATTTAAGCCCGGCAGGCTGGCTGGCTTGATTCCTGTTAAAAATATTTTCTTGATTAATTAGTTTTTTTCTCTTTGGTTTTAAATTAAGGACATAAATGAGGCTTTTGAAGTTAACAATTTGTATGGATTCACAGTTTTAGTTGAATTGTGCAGTTTTCAGCCATTTGCTAAAAATTGCAAAATTCTGAAATTAAGAATGTATGCCTTTCAATTTTTACAAAGAAGATTATTTATTAATGGCATCTGTGGTATTTGTGGTTTTTAAATAAAAATATGTGCTTTTGATAGTAGTGGCAACAATTTCTTCAATTTTATAATTCATTTTTAAATTTTATTTATCATGTTCTTTTAATTTAAGATCATGTAATTTTAAATTAAATCAGTCTGAAATTTATATAATTTTTGAAATTTATATAATATATAATTTTTGTTTTCACATTTCATTTATGAAAACTGATATATGATTGAATATTTCATTATAGGCCTATCAAAAACTTATGCATGAAGTTCTTGGACTTGAAAACATTTTAGTTCAGACTTTAGGTAATAAATTCTTCATATGATATGTGTACCTTTTTATGCTTGAATTATCTACTTAAAATACAATTTGAATTTATATTAAATATGGAATTTTGGTTCATGTGAATATCAAAATATTTGAATTTCTGGTTTGTTTTAAAATCTCACAATAGATAAAAATTTTGCTTTCTCTGTCCTAAATATTTGACTTTTAAACTTTTAGTAATGATAAATTTTTTTATTAAAATGTTGTGTATTGTAAGTGAAGTGGTTGTGGAATGATTTAGTTGTTTTGTTAATTGAGAAATGTATGAAAGCCGCTGGAAATAACTTTGAAAATATTCTATAAATAAAGCAT
>JAPDSC010035755.1:0-10851 GCA_026290005.1 Latrodectus geometricus
TTGATAGAAAACTTTACAACAGAGCTAACTATTTTGCTTGATTTTGAGGAAGTACGTGAAAGGGCTTCACTTTAAAAAGAAAATATACTTTAATCTCTGCTTTAAAATGCAAAAATAATCATATTTTTTTAAAGGATATGTAGGTGCATTATATTTTACAAATATTTTTCATATGTTTACCAATTAAACAGCAAAGTGAAAAAACAAATTTAGCATGTTTTTATGGATAAACTTAACAATGTCGAGCTGAGTTTAGTACTATATTTCCTCATTATTTCCAGAACTGCTTCGTAAAAAGTTCTGATTGTCTTCAACTTCCTAAAATGTATATAATTAACAAGAAAGTTCTAGCTATTTTCTCCTTGTCATAGAATGAAGTAAGAATAAGTATGGAAGTTAGTGTATGACGTGGTTGAGACACCGGTCAGTCGAGAGTAGAAATATCAGTCGTTATTAAAGCAGGTCTACCGTGCACATTCATCAGTCGTAACTCTTACAGTAGCGAAGAGAAATGGACGTGTCGAAGGATCTCGTTCGAGTTTGTTTGCTTTGGGGCTTACAAGCTGTGCATCAAATCACCGAATATGTCAAGCGTTTGGGGGCAGTTATGTAAATGATACCACAATACTATCATGCCGGGATACTATCTTGCACAGTACAAAGCCACTTGTGCACCCACGCAAAGTTATGCTTTGTGTCTGGTGGACTAGTCGTCAAATGGCTCACTTTGTGCTGCTACCAATGGCCGAAACGGTCACTGCGGATCTGTATTTGAAGCAATTGCAATAAGTGCTCAGAAGGAGCCAACATTGGTTAATATCAAGGGTATACTGTTCTTGCCCGATAACGCGACGACGCATGTCTTGCAAGTGTAGCCAGGAATACCATATAGTGAATTGGTTAGTAGACTTGGTGCCGTCCTTCTTACTCACCTGAACTTGCACCATCAGATTACCACCTCTTCCATTCTCTGGTCTATCAACTTTGTAAAAAATCCTTCACCTTTGAAGCAGACTTTTCCAGACTTCTTTGCGTCCAAAATTTCCAAATTTTACCGCAAGGGGATTGGATAGCCTGAAGCACATTAGCAAAAGGTATTGGATGCTGATGGTGATTGTTCGAAGACTAACAACATTTTCTTTAGGTCCTGTTCTTTTGGGTCATTTAAAGCGACAAAAACTAACAGCATTGCAGAATTTCATGCTAATTTATCTTGAGGAATCATATAATTCCAATATTCTTAAGATTAAATCTGTTGTTGAAAAAATATCGATAAGTTTCCCGAGTGAAGAAATATAACCATACAATTGCAGCGTTAAGATATTTGAATTAAAAAATGTCATGCTTCAAGCACTTAACACAAGCGAAAAACCTGATGGCATAAGTTATGCTATGCTACGACATCTAAGTTTAGATTCTTTGCCAAATATACTATTTTTGTTCAATAGAATCTGGAATGAAAAAACTTATCCTAGTTTGTGTAGATAGGCGACAGTTATTCCTATTTTAAAACCTGATAAAAATCCATCAGACCCTTTGAGCTACCGTCCAAAAGCTCTAACGAGCTGCCTGAGTGAAACATTTGAAAGAATGTCAATGCTCTCTTCATATATATTTTAGAGAAAAATGAGTATATATCACCTTTTCAAAGAGGTTTCCGTAAAGAAGATCAACACTTGATAACATTGTGTCTTTGGAAACTCAAATACGCAATGCTTTTGTTAAAAGAAACCATCAAGTTTCTATTTTTTTTAATACAGAAAAGGCTGACGACAACACTTGGCGATATAGTTTCTCCAAACAATGTTTAATTTTGGCTTAAGGGGTAACCTTCCTATCTTCATTCAAAACTTTTTACAGTTGCGTACCTTTAGAATCCCCATAGGATCAGTTTTACCTGATTTTTTTGTTCAATATGAGGAAGTTCCACAAGGAAATATTTTGAGTGTACTTCTCTTCAACTTACATATTAGCAGCATTCTTAGTCAACTTCCATCATCTGTACATGGTGGTTGCATATGTTGAGGATTTACATATATCATGTCAGGGATCAAATATGAATCTTATAGAATGTCAGTTGCAGAAAACAGTTAACAGACTTGCTTATTGGTGAAACAGAAATGGACATATCTTATCTCCAAGTAAGACCAGATGTGTACACTTTTGCAGAAAAACTGGCTTACATCTAGATTTTGATATTAAGATTGGAAATGTATCAACTCCCATAATTAATCAGGTACGATTTCTTTGAGTAATTTTCGATAAGAAATTAACCATCCTTCCCCATATTCTGCATCTGCGAAAGAATTGCGAGCGATCTATTAAAATTATTAAGGCTCTGTTCAATACTTCATGAGGAGCGAATCGCCCGTCATTACTTAGAGTTTTTCAAGCTCTTAGTAGTGATCTCACGAAATGATTATGGTTCTATTGTATACGGATCTGCTAGATTATTCGTTTTACGAAGACTAGACCCTGTCTATCATTACGGGTATGTACAGGAGCATTTCGTTTTTCACCTTTACATAGCTTATATGTCAATAGCCATCAATTGCCTTTGAATTTAAGACGCCAACAACTGTCTATAAATTATTATTTTAAAACCATGTCCATACCACATCATCCTTTGAGTTCAATTCTCCTGCTCTAATGAGACTTAATCATCCTCGACTTTTTAATATTCCCCATTTACTAGTTCGAGTCAAATCATTTCTTGAACACTAAGCTATATGATGTACGGGTTCATATCACTGACTATTGTAAAAATATTCCATGGAGTATCCTTACAATAAATTATATTAACCCTTTACTTTGCTATAAAAATCAAATACAAACCCAGTGGTTCTTCAACAACTTTTTTTTTTTTCTCATCGCAATCAATATTCTTCATACATTCCTGCTTTTACGAATGGTTTCAAAAGAGTTGATTATGTTGGATGAGGAGTTTATTTCGGAAACACCTCATATAGTTTCGGAATTAATAATATTTGTTCAACATATACTATTGAAGCTACGGCAATTTATTATGCACTTAAGTTTTTATACGACCATGAACATCGTAAATTTGGCGTATATACTGATAGCATGAGCTTCTTGGAAGCATTAAAAAATATTGATATACATTATCATCCCATAATGTCTCAAATTTTTATCATCTCGGAAACTTTACGAAACCGAGGTTATGAAATAATCTTTTATTGGATACCTAATCATATAGGTATATATGGGAATGTTAAAGCAGATGAAGCAGCAAAAAACACATCCCAGTACTTACAACAAGCTGTATCTCTGTGTGACTTGAAGAATTCTTGTAAAAATTTATAAAATCCCAATGGCAGGAGCTATGGAATTTATAAACTATGAACAAACTGTATTCCATTACACCAAACATAATTTCATTGCCTGTTTTACCTTTACGCAGATCTCATGTAAAACTCACTCGTCTGCGTATTAGGCACACTCGTTTTACTCATAAACACCTGTTTTTAAGTGATCCAAAGCCCTATTGTTCTACATGCAATGTGTCATACACTGTTCACCATATTTTAATTGACTGCCCAAGTTTTAATCACTAGCGTCTTGCATATTTTAACTCTACATTTTTAACGTTACTAGATCTTAATTGGAGAAACTCTTCACCGCAATCTTTTCGCCTTTTTAAGTTCTATTAAATTCTTACAATGAATATAGTGATTTTACTTTCAACATTATTTTATAAATTTTATCTAACATGTGCTTGGCGCAGTTTGTCCGAGACAGGACCTTGCGCCATTAAACTTCGCACAATCAATCATATAGTTGAATATAACAAAAGTACAAATTTCATTTTCTTCCTTAACTAACATTGTTAATTGCATAATCAGTTAAATTATGCGTAAACCGAAGATATGAATAATTGAAAACATTTATTTCCAAATATATTTTCTGCGCTTTTTAATTTATATGGTTTTTGTTGTTCATTTTTTATTAATTTATTTATATTAAGATAAATATTTGAAGATACCAACAAACTTAAATTAATAAATTTTTTCAATTCAGACTGAAATTTATACTGAGTGAAGCATCTGTCCATATCAAACTTAACTTAAATTTTTATGACTATTTTTTATACGTTTTAACTAGATTATTTTTTATACATATTTTATAGATTTTTTTAAATCCCATTTACCTCTATTAATGTATTTTTTACTCTGTGTCCATTATCTTTTCGCTTTATATTAAACAACTTGTCTCTCACCATTTTTTGTCCTGTCATTTTTTAATTGGCTTTTCCCCCGCATTTTTTCACCATTTGTTACGTGAAACAAAAGATTTCTTATTAGTTGCACCCACCTTTTGTTGTTTTTTTTCTATTTCTTTTGTGTTCTTTGTTCTGAGACAAACATAATCGATACAATTTGGCCTTGGTTTTTTTTTGTTTAATTAGAAGGGTTGAAGCGTGATTGTCTTAAATAGATTATTTTCAGCCTCTGCAGCGGTTTTAATGGTGGTGACCGTCACGTAATTTTGTATCATTGAGTCGAATTGTTTTATGTACTTTTCTATGAATTCATTCATATATTCGTTATTTGCAAAGATTCTAAAAGACTTTATGCTTTAAAATTGCCTATTAAAGCTTGGGTCATATTAAGTTACGTTTGGTTCATAAAGTTTTAATCAAATTATTAAACGAAACACTATTAAAACACTCTAGATTATCCTAAGATTATAAAAGTAATTAGGAAATATCGTGTATCGAATTTAAGTTCTAACAAACTGAAAACAAACAAAATGATATCTTTCCAACAATATTTGGCTTAATATGAAATTAAAAGAAATTTTTATCTTGGCAATTTTTTGTTGTGATTTTTTTTCATTCTATCTTAACTTTTCATACACCTAGACTAATTTGACCATGACCTTTCATTTAAAGTAGAGTCTAAACCATTACAAATATTCATGGTCAAGGTGAGAATTAAATCCTCGAATTGCTGAACTAATGATATGATCTTTGATAATTCATTAATGTGTATCTCATTTCTATTTCCTGCATTAAGCATCTATCGGAGTGGGTACGTAGTAGTTTTCCAAGTTTCTTGCTTTGGGACAGATAAACAAACCCCACTATTTATGGAAATGTGTTTCCGAATAGTAGCATGCAGTAGATATTAAAAAACCTTAACAAGATATTTGATTATTAGGCTATTCCCTTCACAGTATCAAATATCCATGCTTGAGGCTGGATTCGAACTCACAAATAAAACTGAAGATCACTATTATGACTATTTATTATTCAAATCAATTGGATTACATGTTATATATTTTTTGTTAAAATTGTTTTTATATTACATGAAATTTAATCATAGACTATCTTTTTGTTCAAAATTCGTAAAAAATAATTTTACAATAAATTCGAATGAAATATAACACCGAAAAAAATATCCAAAACTAAATTTAACGACTTCGATTAGTTAGAAAGTTAATTTATAGGAAAAAAGAAATTTAATCTGAATTCAAAACTATATCGATCGAGGAAATCATAATCAAATTAATCTTTTATCAATTATCTTTTATTTAATATTATTCAAAAAAACATTTCTTTCATTTTAATATTTTTATTTACAAAATATTTTAGAAAGTACGCAATAATCTAATTTTTTTGACAGTTTTGAAATTCTAAATAGTTTCTGCAGTTGTTGGATTTTAAACTGATTTAATATGCTCATTAAAAATAAATCTTACATGATGGATTCCTTTGAAATATTAAATTTTTGTCTTGGTTTTTGTGAGGAAATATTTTTTTTTATTTTCTTGTTATATGAATGTTTGATTTATCAAAATTTTTTTATTTGATCTTGAATCGATTCCTTTTTCTCGATACCAAACAATTTATTTTTGGATTAATTTTTTACTATAGCGAAATTTGTTTAAAATTATTTTAAGTAAAATGTTTCAATGAAGATTTTTCAATCTAATTGTAAAAAAATATTTATATTTATTCCATAGAAATGTATCTTTCATGAGGTACCCTTCGGTGAAAATAAAATTTGATAATCGATATAGTCGTGGATTATTCTAGGATTTTTCTAAATATGAATTGTTTCTATGATGAAATCTTCTCTTGTCAAGGAAAATGTAACTATATTTAACACTTCATACTGTCCGAACATTGTAAATCCTGAATACAGTTCTCAGTGTAAAAGAATTTAATACTAGTATTTTATTTTATCAATAAAAAATTCCTGAAAAATGGTTACTACTTTTTAAGTAATATTCCAGAAAAGAGATGCTATGGAATATTTATTCTTTTCAACAATAATTTTTTACGACAAAAAAATCTTTTTTTTAGTGTAAAACATGTATACTGATTATATATATTCTTTTTTAATCATGCAAGTATACAACCCTTTTATTCTGTGTGTCTGAAATTACATCCATACTTGAATTGAGAACGGCTCTATAGAATGGAATGAAACTTTTGTTAGGATGATGATTTCTAATTAACTTAAATCATAGGCTATGTTTCATTTGCAAGTTTTTATTACGGTAAATAACCATTTATAAAATAGTAAGTATATATATATATATATATATATATATATATATATAATATCGCATTATTTTATTGAATGTGCAATTGTGAATGTGAATATTTGTACGCTATGAGTAATAGCGATGTTATCACAGCTGAAATTCTATTCTTTCATCAACGAATAAATTATGGATTAATATCTTTTTTTTTGCATTGTCAACGCTTACATCCTTGATAAAATAAACTTTTGCGAGAGGTATTTTATCAATTTCCCGATATTTTTTATTGCTAATTCGTTTTTCTAACTATTCTATCACTTATCTGGTCTTGCCATCTAATTTAACAATTGTCCTTTCTGAATGAAAGGATTAGTGACAGCTCATTCGTACTACGAAATCAATTGGGAAATCCGTAAATTGCTTTGAAGAAATAATAGCTTCTAAAAACTTGCCTTAAGAATAATCACTGGGTCAAGACCGTGAAAGCATTAAATAATGGCTCACCGCCATTGATTTGATATTAAATTACGATGGTATTGTTCGTTTAATCATAATCGTTTGTTAATTCATTCATGTGTATTAAATTGTTTTTCGCTGATGGGATAGAAATTCAAAATGGTTAAAGGTTGGCTTGTTTTTTAATCTCGGTTTATATTGTTTTTGATGATTCAACATCAACTTTAATCATTGTAAGTTTATCTGATGGAAGCTTTCTTAAATAATTTTAGCTTTCTTAAATAGGCTTTTAAACCATTTCTTTACTTGTAGGAAAACTTAAATTTTTTATTGTTTAACGTTAACAATTTGCCCGGCGATTGTACATGTCGGTTTCAGTTTAATACCTGATGTAAATAGTGGATGTAAATAATTGTTGCTTATTTTTAATCATGTCTCAAAGAGAAACATTCTTAGATTTTGAGTTCATCTAGTTTAATAATTGCTCTTTGGAGGGAAAACCAGCGGTTTAATACCAGTTACTGTTGAACAATAAGAAATGAATATCTCGCTTTTGTTGTCTGCATTCATGCCTGTTTGCATATAACTTTAAAGTGTGAGTCCCGATATAATTGGCCCTTTTATGCAAAGAGTGGCAGTAGAATGGAAACCAAGATTTTCTAATTACATATTTGGTATTTTTTAGGTTTCCTACTCTGAAGCGTGTCACTCAATATTTAGAAAAAATCCTCTCAAAATTACAAGTGCCTTAAAGGTTTCAACTGTTAAATTATCCCCTGCTTGGAATCATAGGTTAGATTGCGATTTCGGTTCCCTTCCTCACCAACGTGGCGATAAACGCGTCAAGCATGTTAACCCCAACGTTTTTCGTCCTTAATGGGCTCTTTATGGCAACTTCCAGAAGAGAGAATTAGAAGCGCTTTTTCGCGCATTCTCATTAATTACTCTTTTGTTTTGGCCTTTTCATTAGTCGGTAATTAGTTTCACTTTGAAATAACGGTGTAATTTTCGCAATGACAACGGCGTTTTTGAAAATTCGCCAAGCAAGGGACCCAAAGTGTATTTTCACCAAATTATAATTTAAACCGCCTCCCTCACTTGCTTATTACCCCTGGTACAGTTCTGTACCACGGGATCAACTGTGTAATATGTACACAGCAAAAAGTTTTTTTTTTTATTATTTTTTTTAAAAGTGTTTTCTTTGTTTTCTAAGATGTTATTCTAAAGTGATATCGATCCTCCTTTCAGTAGTGTTAAGTTACGTGCCCCCTTGGGGATAAAATCCTTTAAAGAATAGATCTGCGATTCCATCCAATGTTATATAAGTTACGATAAAGAATTCATGTTCTGCAGACTTCTAAACGGAAATTGTTGCGACTGACGAAAATTCTCATTTCTATTTGAATGAATGAGCATATTCTTGAAACATTCTTTGGTCTCTTTTTTTGTATTTAAACCATTGATAATTCTTTGAGTTTCAATAAAAGAAACGATCAAAATATTGTACGATGTAAGAATTTATACATTAGAGGGGATTTTTCTGGAAAAATTGACTTATCTAAGTGCTGAATGCATAATGCTTTGCCTTTTTGTTTAGTAGTTCGTTGCTTCGATTTCCACCACTGTCATGGCTGTTTGTAGTATTTCAGAATCTACTTGAAACTGTAGGTTCCGTTTGAGTTAACCTTTGAATTTAAAAGAGGGATTGTGAAATACTAATAAAGACAAACGTTGCTAGAAAGATAATTTCTTTATAGAATCTTAATTGAAATTTTATTTTTATGCTCTGTATGTTGGAACAAGTTGTTGAGGACTAATTGTGTAGTATTTATCCTTATCACTAATCGTTTGTTTTGGTAATGTCATAGTTGTGTATCCTAAGATGATCTGCCGCCAAATTATTTTTCCTAAATATTTATGTAGTTGGATCTTAAGATTTTCTATCGCTAATCGTCATACGTGGTGTCAAAATAGGATTCAACAATATCAAATCTAAGTCGTGATTGTTGTCAATCTTCGTCTAATAAGAATATGCCTGTTCACCTTCATCAATTTATTTTTACTGATTAACCACTGATATTTGATCCAAGAAAGTTAAGTCTAATGAATACGCAAGTGTTTTTCCATTCCAAAAATAGTTGTTCTACTGTTATCTGAAATGTCAGTGTGCTGTGGGTTCGTCATACCAGTTCGTAGATTCAATTCTTATTTCGTCTGTGTTTTTTTGTTGTGATTATTCATCAACTTTAAACTAAACATCTTGGTCTGTATCTTGACTTGAATGCAAAAATAAACGTTAAACTATACTCTAAACCAGTACATACCTTGCTTATCTTGAACTATTGGTGGTCTAATCTTCGGATCAACTGCTTATGGATTCAATTCTTATCGGGTTTGACAATTTTTAAGTCTTGAATTATTACACAATAAATAAAATCCAAATTATTACAACTTTATATCTTGATAATTTTTTTTTTACATGGTTAGTATTAACGAAATGTATTGTATTTGTGGAAGATTATTTAAACTCTTGATCCTGATTTGAATTATTCCTCGAGTGTATATATGTATATATAGTTGTGAAGGTGAGCCACGGTTTGTATCTTAAAGTATACGGGTTTAGAATACTCGCCTATCCCCAGGTTCCTCATAATTTTGGACTAAGGTCAGATGATGAGGTTACAACCTCCTCTCCACATCCGTACCCCACTAGGGGATGAACTTTAGACATCACAGATTAACTTAGACCCACCACAACCCATGAAGCTCTCGTAACCCAATGAGGGAGAATGTGGTCACCTTACCAATCACTGCTCTCGGCAAGTGATGTTTCACTTTGCTGATCACTTTGCTGAAGCAGCGTGAAGCTACTGAATTACTGGGTTTATATCCCCGAGTACAAAAAGTTCTGCTTTGGTTTGTTGAGGAATTAACAAAACCAAATCCCGTCATTGTATGTATGGAGCAAATACGCTCTGCTTTTAGTTCAACAGTTCGAGCGTTCGATTTTGAACCTATAGATGAATATTTCAAATGGCTCGAAAATCGCATAAAGTTATAGATCATGGTTAAATTACAAGTGAAGAGCAAAAATTGATCGTAAAGTAACAAGCTAAACCAAATCCCAAATTTTGCGTTTGTTTTTGGTGGTTGTAAAAAAACAAAATAATTCCCGATATCCGAGCGTTTATTATTTTATCTCTCACAGGGCAGTGAGCAAGTATTCACCTCCCATCACAACAGCTGTCCAGAATCTCACTGCACTACAGAGGAAAAATCAATCGAAGTCATTATCGATAGCGCCGCTGCTATTCACCCAAGGAAACACGATGTCCAATAACGATAATTGACATCCGAGGAGCGATAGAGGCAGGAAAAACTCCGACACGCAGAGGGAAACTTCTGTTGTTTCTGCAGGGAAAGGATTCTTTCTTTTCCACAGCAGATTACGACCGGACGGACGAGAGATCTTCTTTGGGAAAAGGAACGCTCCCTGGAAAAGAAAAGGGAATCACGTAACTTGAGTTGTCTTCACGGGAGCTCTTGAGGGAGCCAATTCTTCCCGTGATGACTCCTTACTTTTGTTCTTCCCGATCATCATCGCGCCTTTTGTCTCTCGCAGTAAGTAGGGTCAGTATCTCTCTCCTTTGCCGAGGAGAGTTCGGAATGTTTGGGCACCCGCATCACGTTAACGGTGCAATTCTTTTTTTCTCTTTTTCCCTTTATTTTCCCCTCTGGTTTTAGGGATGGGGAATTCATTAATTTTCTAACGCATAAGATAATGTCTCGCAGCGCGGCGATTAGAAGGATGCGTTAGGTGCGTGATCTCGGGAAGATATGCAATCCTCGTGCGTGCGAAGATGCATTCTCTTATCTTTTTTTTTT
>JAPDSC010035757.1:3055-13559 GCA_026290005.1 Latrodectus geometricus
GCCTGTAGTCAATAATCAACTGTAAGGATGATCAATCAAACAATCAATTTATTAAAAATTGTTTCATTTTTTAATGCAAATGAATTGCTGGGGAAAATAAGCTGAAATAAGCTGGGGAATATAAAAATTCATAAATAGTTTTTCACTACAAATAAAAATATACTTTTCTTTTTTTTCTTTTTTGAATTTCTATTGTAAATTTTTCTGGTGATATTTAATTTGACTGCTTTAAAGCGAAAAGCAATAAACGAAATTTCAGAAGAAAAGTATTGCAGAAAAGATCTTTGAAAATGAAATAAGAAAAGATTAGACAGTAAAACTAATTATTTTAAACCTATCAAACCCAAAAAATAAATTCATGTCCTAAAATTTAATACCATAACTTTGTATGACATAATTATTATAAAGAAAGGAATTATAAAATATTAAAAACAGAGAATTCAAAATTTAAAAAATTAAGTAAAATATTTAGTTTCGGTAAAAGTATTTTAATCTTAATTATATGTCAGTACAAAGAGTTTAGTTATATATTTAGATAATCTACATTTATATTTAAACCAAAAAAAAAAAAAAAAACAAATCAGGTTTCAAATAATATTTAGCAAGTTATGTGACACCTTTAAACTTCAATAAAAAAAAATAATTCCTATAAAAGAGTATGAATGTGATAAATTTAGTGGCTAATAAAAAGTCTTATTTATGATCTTGGCTATACAGAAATAAACTAAAGTTTTGACGGTAATTTTATTTTTAATCTTTGAAAGATTTTTTTTCAATTCATTTCGATCATGTTTTGAAATTTAACACAAGTCATCATTAATTTGTCCGTTAGACTTCAGGAGCAATCCTAAATAATTAAATAAAAAATTCGATGAAAATGAATGAATAAATTTCTCAAGAAAAAGCAGAAAAATGTAAATAATTAAATGTTATCATAAAAAAAGGATGCGAGTGTTTCAAAATGCAACAGTAGTACTATAAAATTTAAATTGTCATAAAATCAATTCAGGAGTTAATTTTTGTGGGATAAGTTTTTATTTTAAATTTAGTTTATTTTTGCTTTAGCTTTCCAAAAAGATATTTTAAAAAAGCATCTGAATACAAAAGTATCCTCTAACACCTTCAAATTAATGTTAAATATTATCATATAACAATAACTTTATTATTGATTGGATGATGCTTCTAAATCAAATAATCTAATAATTATCTTATTGAAATATATCATAAGACTTTCACTTATTGGGCATGAACATATGCATGCCATCTAAATTCTGTCAAACAAAAAAAATTTTTTTCACGAATAAAGAACTTATAGTCCTTTAAATTGAATTATTCCCAAAGTGGATGATGGTATTTCTAATGAGTTAAACTATATGCAGCAAGTGAAAACTTCCTCTCCAGAAAGATTTATCTTATTTATAGGATAGTAATTTTTTTACATATAAGATATGTTGTATTCCATTCTTTTTCATCACAACATTAACTCAAAATTTATTGATCGCATTTGTAAGTCAAAAATTAAATTTGACACCTGTACCAATGATTAATATCACTGACATTGTTCTGAGTTTTTCGGTTGAACCTAAGAGAATTTTACATTTGAATGCTCATTTTTGACGATTTTAACTCCCGATAACTTTGCTAAATTTTGAGTTGTCATTGCCTGACAAAGGTGAAAAATATTGTGCTTTTAACCAAAATATTTGGTGATATATTGTTGATAAAAATTTGAATTATAAGTTACTTTTCCTATGCCTTCTTTCATACTATTTTTAGCATAAGGAATTGTTCATTACTAATGATAAATTTGCCAGCTTCCAGTATTTAATGTAGAAAGCTGGTCCATTATTCAGAATGAAAGTGTCAGTATTAAAATATTCCAAGATGAATTAATTTAGTCTTTGTTAATTCAATATAGATGAGAGTGATTTGTCTCTACATAAGCACTTGTTAAAGTTCATTTGAATAACTAAACTGATCTTTCTATAACTAGTCTATTCCAATTCTTCTTTACATCCATTTAAAAAGGATGGGAAATACATAAAACAATTCAATAGAAATACTTGCCCTGTACGTTTTCCATCTCTTTTGACAAGTTTAACAGTGATATTTTTATACTAAAAATAGGGAATAGATAAATTCTTTCAACTACCACAACAATACAAGAATAAATCATAGTTACTGGCTGCATTTGTCGTAGTGAATCACGTACAATTTACTTTATGAAGATGCATCAAGAGGAATGTTTTAAAAATATGAATTTATACAATAGCTTTCAAAATTAATATTTCTAGTCATTATAATATTTACATACTATAACTATATAAATATATGCAGTTTTTATGTAAATACATTTCAGTTTTTGCGAAAAACGTTACTTAGCTCCTAAAGGGTAGTTGCTGCCCAACAAATTGTTGCCAATACAATAACAATGATACGTAAAAAAAAATTCAAACTGTGTCAAATTGCATTTAAAAGTTTTTGTTAGGAGTATTTATGTATTACCCATTATTTTTAAATTAGAAGTCCCTTAATGTTGGGATCAGTGTGACCAAATGACAAGATAACTCCGCTCTTCAGAGAGAAGGGTCCCTCATCCCCACGCACAACTCAGCAAGAAGAGGTGGATGTGCACTTTTGCCTTCTCTCTCTTTCTGTATGCACGCCTGTCACATAGGTTCTTCGAAGTTATACCAATTTCCTTCCTAATGATACAGGAATGAGGTTCACTATCTAAATATATCACATAAAATCATTTGCGCAATTCACATAAGAAAGGCACTTACAGTAAATTCAGGCGATTAGACTGTCCCCAGTAAAAAGTTACGGAAAATTTACTAAAAACAAGAAGCATCAAGGTAATGAAAACTTACAAATGTTTCAGTGCTGCGAAGGCATGATTCGACCGTAGTTTGATCAGTTTACTGAAAGAAGATCCAAGATGAAAAATATAATTTATGCATCTTTTTAAAATCCATTCTTAGAGCTCTCGGGAAATACGAATGCAGTATTACAAGTTGCCGCTTCTACTTTTGCTCATGAAAATGCCTGCCAGTAAGTCTATGCATGTCGGGAGATCAACAATGCCAATGTTTCCAATTTGTAATATGATAAGGTACCAGCAAACCAAATTTGGAGATTAATTAAAAGAGCTCATTATTTACATTTTTTTCTAATGATCCTAAAAAATGTGTTTTTTGTACTTTCTGTATACGTTACAATAAGTCTTCCATAAATAAAGGAATTCTACCATATGTTTCATGAAAATCTTCAGTAGAGTATCCCGTACAAGGTGTCTATGGGTGAAAATACGCTCTAGCTCTTGGGAAACAAGATATATATATATAATTGAATTTTTGAAAAAACATAACCGGAAAGTATGGAAGTATCTATTAATAAGAAGTGTGTTGTATCCTATGTTGTTAAAAATAAGTCATTTGTGTTCAGCGCAGGATTGATTTTGTGTTAATCGAAGACCCACATTTCAAAATTATGCATTTGTTAAAGACTTCATGTCTGATACTATTTCTCTGACTTTGTATGAAAATTGTATAAGTAGATATCAATGGATGGTTATGCATATTGAATTGAATAAAATTAATATTGTCTTATGATAAAAGCCATATTATACTGTATTCTATACCTCTTGCACGATATAAATACGAAATAATATATTTTACAATCTAATTGTAAAACCTAAAATACGATCATGTAATGTAAACGTCAGGAAAAAAGAATGCAACGTTGATTGGTATCCTTAATTTCCCCCGTGATATTTGAACTTATTGTGTTAAGAGATTGATAAATAATCTTAACTACTGAGCCAGATCGGTGGTAAACTTACGTTATTTTATTTAACTCTGGAAACAACTCAACCTGTTTTAAAAGTCATGTGATTCCAAGTAAGGAAACTTTATATAAGACCTTACATCAAAAAGCAAACATCATATTACTAATTTTGAATGGTAAGTCTACTTTGGTGTATTTGTTTTTCATAACTGTGTGCTCCATTTTCCTATATTGATACATGAACCATGTTATTAAAATTAACTGAGTAGAGTTAAATATTTTCTCTTTTGCAGCCAATCAACTATCTAAACTTTTAAATTTATTTTCACTGTAGTAAAACTCGAAGTTTTGCAGTTTTAAATATTGCACTGTTGCATTCGTAACTAAATTTAACTTCAAACTGTACGTCTAAATTAAGTTACGTGAATTGCACAAAGAATTTATCATCCTAAGACATTGGTTTTTCATTATTTTGTATCTTGTAAAACGTCAGTTTCTAGTCTCTGAGATAACTTAATATAAGAGGTAAAAAATACCCACCATGAAATTTGCTCATTAACAATAAAATTTCGTAACATTTTAATAAATGCTATTACATACCTTAAAGCTATTTGCTTACTTTTGTTACGAAATGTAAGTTTACAATTTGAAAGAATTTTTAAATTCGAGGTTAAAATTTTGATTTGTTTTTGTAAATTTCACAATTTAATATAATTTTTATATGCATGTAATATCGCATTTTTTCTGAAACTGGTTGAATGACCTCTGAAATGAAAAAGAAAAAATGAGTTACAAATGTACCTTTGAACCCCTTTTAATATATGCGTGTCGACTCACTGGTTTGTAAGAAATAATGGTTTCAGAATTTTAAGAATATAAGCTCTTTAAAATACTGTCTTCCATGTAGTTTTTAGTTTAAGGTTTTAATTATAATATACTGCTGTGAATGGGTACTAAACTATATTTTCAGCTATAAAATATGTATCTTAAACTAAAAATATTTAATATGACTATTTTTTTTTTGAACTTATCAATGGCTTTACATATTAACGTTCTTTTCAGACATCCTAATCAATTACGACGAGCATTCAAACTTATATTTGTATGTTTGAATGTAAAATTTTTATTGAATATTCTACACTACTAAAATTCAATTGCTTTGACTGTTCAAAAATTCTAATTCTATTTTTGATTTGAATGAGTACTGGATTATAGAATTTATTTTGAACCCAATCCTGGACTTCGTGCGCAGAAAATTAACCGTTGAATGATTTGAGATACTAAAACAAAAAAAAAAAAAAAAAAAAAAAAAAAAAATGTAAATATGTAAACTTGCCCCCTTGATTGGCTATCGTGATAGATTAGTTTTTAACTTATATTGAAGTTTATAGTGGTTTTTAGATTTTTAAACCACTTTCATTTCCAACATAATAAAACAAACTTTAAAGATCGCAATCTTTTCATTACACAAATTTAATGTTAGAATAAAGACAAAAATTTCTTTTGCTTAATGTACGGAATATGTTCAGTCATTATTCTAGAAATTCTCTTCTAAGATTAGTTCCATTATAATTTATATTTTAACTAAGCTAAATAGTTTATAACAATGTGAAATTTCTTAGTCAATATCGTGGTTTTTGTGACTTTCCCAAGTTACTCAATGGTATTGAAGTTGCTTATATGTTCCGCTTTGTAATTTTGAATAATAAAGACTGATGCCACAATGTGGTCTCGGAGCTTTTTAGAATTAACTGAAAGCTACATTCATTCCTTTGTGTGCGGCTGTAAGGAAATTTGAAATAGTAGAGTCTCGGTTGGATTAGCACCCAAACGCAAAAGATGGTCTTGAAGAGAAACTAAATGAATAATTTCAAACAATGGATTAATGCTTGTTTAAATAAAGTTTTTAAGTTTAGCAAGAACATCATATTATATAATATGAAAGCGATTACTTTAGAAAACTTGAAATGGATTATTCCAGATATTTGGATTACTTGTCTTGGAAATAATGTGAAACATTGAATCCAGAATAGGAACGAAGGATGTAACTACTTGTACATTTTAAGTGATTGGAATACGCATTTCTAAAAATTAATCTTTAATATGTTAATTGGTCAACTGAATTTAATGGGTTTTGCAATAACTCAAAATCAATTTGGAATGTGACAAACAAGATCCTTCAATATTCTTGATTTAATGAATTTAAAATTCCTCACGTAAATTTAAATAAGTATCTGCCTAGGTTATGCATTAGTCTGCTTAAACTGTACTTGATACTAAAGCTTAAAATTAGTATGAAAAAAATATTTGAGGCATCGAAAAAAATATTTGAGGCATAAAATTTTCAAAATTACACTAAGTCTAATGTATAAAGACGTAATAGTTTTTAGAGACTAGTTACAACGGCATTACTTTTTATGAGGTAGAAAAAGTAATTTCATTTTTAAGTTATTCTTAGTATTCATTCTTAGTATTTTGAAATTAATTTATAATATGCTTTCACAACTGATCAGTGATTTGCATGTAGGAATTATTTAAACAACTCTGAAATTTTATTTCGTAAATCTTTGTTCTAACGAATCAAACTTAATTTTTAACTTTTATTCAATATTCTTCATACTAGAAGTCACTGTTTTCTGTGTTTTAGTTTCGACTTTATGCATTTATAACCTTATTTCTTAAATAATCAGTTTTTTATTCCATCTATACAAATGCTAAATTGTCCTTAACTTTTATACATAAAAAATCTGACTTTTTCAAATTTGACTTCGTTGGAAACTCTTATTTTCAATTTTCAATGAGAATTAAACTAGTATATGTTCATTGGAAAAATCTTTAAACATTTGCATTGAAAAATGTGATTTCTCCACTACAAAAGAAAATTGGCCTTTGTATAAAAGTACTTAATATGTAGTTGAATGAACAAAGTTATTCATCATTATAACAATAGTGTAGAATATTTTAATTTTAAATTTAAAACATTATCATTTTTTAAACTATTATACATTTAAAAAATCAAATGCCTATAAAAATTGTTGCGCGAGTTTCCGATTATGTAAAAATATAGCTTGTCAATTTTAATCATTACTTTTTGAATTTTGATAACTTTTTCCCTTCTTATACTTGATATATCGACTAGTGATATTAATTACATTAAAAGGACTTTTAAAATAAAATTTATTGCCAGCTCACCTCATCTCAAAGATTGTTTAAAATTTAAATTCTTGCATTTTACACATGAGAAAATTACTTTACATTGAAAACAAATTGAGATAATTTTTACAAAGGAGCGTATATAAGTAAAGTCAAATTTTCTGACTCAATATGATTTAAGTATCTTTTAAAAACAATTTCTTTGTCCTTTTTATTATCTTACTTTTATTAATATCAAAAATTTATTTAAGGCTGAAAAATAGTTTATGAAAAGATTCTTACTTTTTACTAGACATTCATAACACATCTTTAATTCAAAATTAATTAGTTCTATAAATTTCTAATTAAGTAAAAAGTACTTTTTTGCGAGAATCAGTTTTGATCTTTTTGTATTTATTAAATTTTTTGCACAAATATTAAAATCAAATTATCTCTCGCACAAAAAATTGTTTTTGAAAAGAATAAAAAAAAAAAAAATGGTAAACTTTACGCTATTGCTCACAATAGTATTCTAATATTTAATATAGAACATATCAATATCACATCTTTCACATTCATATTAGTTCTACATTAAATATTTTCCCCTTCGCTGAACTATAACTGCTTTGAAATACACCTGATTAGAAATGGTAAATTTAGAGAATGAATTTTTATAAAAGTAAATTGTTTAAATGATATAACTTTCTTCTATTGGTGGTTATAAAATTAATAAATTTTTTAATGCTTAATATATATAGTTATGTTAAAGTAGTAAATATTAATAAAATATATTTTTGTAAGCATGAATTCACTTATCAGTAAGTAATACTTTAGTTTCGAAAGTCTTAATTTTGCATTAACATTAATCTATTAAAATAAGTATCTTAATTTACTATTTTAAAACAACGGTCAAATTTATTTCCCATATTTCATCTTATTAAAGCTCGAATTATATAGCTTAATATCAGAATCAACTCCTCAAAATTTTATTTCGAAAACTCGGGAAAGAAAATGTCATAACATAGTACGCATTTATAATATTCTGCTTTAAGAATGTTAAAGTATTAGTAATATTGTTATTGAAGTATAAGAATCCAATCATATTAAAATATAATTATTGAAGGTAATTAGTTATTTTACATGATAAAGGAAATTTACATAATTTAGGGAATTTTTAAGAATTTTTATTCAATGCTTTTAATATCATTTGCGAAATACTAGTTTAAAACATCCTAAGTTTTAAATAAAATTTATTAATATCTTCAACTTCACAAAGATATTAAACTAACATTCTCTGCTGTTTTTATTACACAGAATGTTTTCGAATACTAAATTCAGATATTTTTCAATAAGAGCATCAGTTTATGGAAAAATCGTATTATGTTAAACAGATACTTCGTAAGCAAACATTTAGGGAAGCATCGCTTGTAAATTTTCTGAAACTGGCAATCGATGTATTATAGTACAATTTTCTAGTCGTTCATCAAAACGTAAACTTAGTGAAAGTATGAATCAAAATAATTTTTATTGCGAAAAATATATTCCTTTTGAAGTTATAGTACATAATTGTAACAATATATATTTATGTGGAATGAAGAGTAACACATCCCCATTCTAGCAGTCTGTAATCAATGGGATAGGATTTATTCCCCAGATTTTTATGATTATCTTGATCTTTGAATTTTAAACAATGGTTGAAATATCTGTACCAAAACTTGAAAAGTCTGAAGCTAAAAACATTCCTAATTTGTAAAGTTTCTGATTCCGTGGGTTAATTGATTTAAATTGAAAAAGAAATTAGAGAATGCACCTTTCCAATCTAGTTATTTGGGAAATATCTGTCTCATGATATTCTATTTCAGCGTATCTATAAATCTTTGGGTGTGATTATAACGAAATATTGAAAGGCAATATTGTCACTTCGCGCCATCCTTGCTTGCGTATATACATAGGAGTGCGTTTCACTTACCTTCACTCTCAGAAATTACAATCTAGTAGTTGTACATGTCAAATCCTTTCGAGTATTTTTGCAATTTTTTTCTGGCGAAATTTTAGAATTATTTTGAGTATTAGATTCTTTATTTTAAGTCTATCGATTTATTGTCATATTTTTAGTTGGTTCTTTTAAGTAAATATAAATAATTGAAACTATAATTTACAAATATATTCTTCTAAAATATTTATCTTGAAAATGCATGCATCATTCTAATATCGAATAACTATTTTTATTTTATTTTATTTATAAATGATTATGTATCATTTGAAATACTGACATAAATACATTTTAATGAAATTTCATTGTGAAGAAAAATTGAAATGTTACTTACAGTTGAATGTTTAAATTTTATATTTAAAGGTTTACCATTCATTTTAAAATCGGATAATTTTCTTTATTCTAATGCGTTATCTTTTAATGTAGATCACAAAATGTAAGCTGTATTTTATTTACATAAAAACATATTTTTTTGACAAATTTCCAATTTTTTGTCAAATGTTTATAAAAATATAGAGAAGCATATAAAATAATTCAAACAAGTTACACCTAATTAAAATTTAAAAATTTAATGTGAAGTTAATTAAAAAAAGATCACAAAGATTAAATATTATTAAACAAGAAGTAATTTAATATTAATAAAATGTTGAAAAATGTGTTAGTATTACTATAATTCTGGAATAATTTTTTTTTAAATGTTAAATTCATTTATCAAATTAAAAAAAAAGAAATTATTTATTTTATTCGTTCTAATTTTCAGACAAATATTTAACTTTTGAAAATTTAAAATTTTTGAACAGAGTAATAGATATAAAACTTGTCACGAATTCACATTTTTATATATTCTTACCCCATCAATTATCAAGATTACAATTTAGTTATAAGCAAAAATTGTATATTTTCATATATTATACACAGAAACTAAGAAATTTTCAAAATTTAAAAATTAATGTGATCAAAATTGAAAATGCGTATTATAAACATTACTAATAGATTACAATAATTAGATGGGCTTTAACTATGAAAATCTAAATGCGAATAAATTTAGAAAAGTGAAAAGTAATTAGAAAACTGTTGCATTCTTGACACTGAAAATAGTGAAAGGAAACATCTTTCAACGCTTCAGATTTTCGCTCGCATTAGCTAAATCAACCGTAACCGTTTAGTAAGTGGGTTCTGAAATTTCAATTTCATGGTAATCTGTCAAATTTGTGGGTTGAACTTGTGAAGCATTGCAGTGAAGGCATTTGCCCTTTCTAAGGTGTTCGGGAGAGCCGGTAAACTTACAGAACTTTTTGTTCAAGTTAACTCAGGTAGTCGGGGATATTTATTGTCATGAATATTATCGTTACGACGTATCAAAAGTATGCAAAAAATTAAAATATACATATGTATAGATTAAAATGACTTTAACAACACATAATAAAAATAAGAGAAATATCGTAATTTCTTTATATAAACGTTTAATGTGATTAGAAATTTAAATTTTGTAAAGATACTTTTTTAAAATTACTTTATTTAAATACAATAATGTTGCGCTATCTATTTTTCTTTAAAAAGAAATAAAGTAATGATTCAGTAAAGTTCTGA
>JAPDSC010035760.1:0-16204 GCA_026290005.1 Latrodectus geometricus
ACTGAATAATTATCTCTCTTCCCAAACCCTAATTCCACAGCGATAGCACCCCCCTCCCGTTTGCTTACAAACATTTGTTTGTTTATATCCTGGAGAGGGTGGGGCTCTCGTCTCCGGTTGTTAGAGCCGCTAAAATGTTTTCTTAACTGCAACGGGCTTTCTGCCCAAACATTTAGGTTAATTACTTTATTCGCAATAAATTTTGGACTGCTCTTCCATTCCCTTTGATTTTGTTGATTTTGCATATATTTTATCATTTATTTTGTATATATCTCAGTGTCTTAATTTCTGGTAACTACCTCCTGTAACTACTTATAAGTCACCATGCAAGCACTCAATCTGGGAGTACTTATTCTTTTATTCATCGTTGTAACCATGCATAGATCTTTAAGTGTAATTTTAAATTATACCCTTGTTATTAAAAGAGGTCAGTGGCTCCCGCTGGACACCTCGTCACCACATCTTCGACCAACGAGAATTGGGGGTAAGGGGAATATAAAATGACATTAGAGCGATCAGAAGAATCGGCAAAATGTAAATTGACTATGGTTGCCTAAGTGAAGTATAATTTTGGAGTGGGAAACTTAGTGTGAGTACCACCCTGATGAACAGTACGATCATTACGGTACATGGAGTAATTGGGAATATTAATTTTGTAAGATTTAATTAAATGAGTCTCCTGAAGGAGAATAACATCCGGGCTTTTTTGATTAATGAACAATTTAAATTCGGCTAGTCTGTTATATATCCCATTCGCGTTCCAAATCATAATTTTCAAATTTTTTAATTGCCATTAGGATTATCGTTTATACTGAGGTCTTTTAATAGGAGACTAACTTTGTCTGTTGGATGGACTGTTTTCTCTAAGAAAGGCACAACCGACAAAATCGCTGGATATGCTTTGAAAATTAATCTCTTTAAAGAGAGTCATAATGGCGTGTATGTTTTCGATACGTCCTAACTCAGGGAGTGTGGGGATGGGGTCAGGAGTGTTTGGGGTTTGCTGTTTATTTACATTTGCCGCGGCAACCTGCGTGAAGGAAAGATTTTTGGTAACTGTAGTGGTTGGTTTGACAGAGGTTTTAGCTAATTTTTTATTTTTATTTACAGGGTTTGCCGGGCAGCCAGTATAGGAGGCAGTATGAGAATTTCCGCAATTACAACATTTTGGAGTGTCAATTTTTTTGTGTCAATTTTTTTTGTTGTCAATTTTTTTGCGTTAAGTGTGAGGGCACTCTTTAAGAAGTGCCCTCACACTTAACGCAGTTGGGTTTTAAGTGACAAATTCCCGAGTTATGTCCAAACCCCTGACTACGCTCCTCTGTTATTGCCACACCCGTTTTCCACTAGGGTATTGTTTACTTTTGATGGTAAACAGTGTTACAATACCTTGTAATAATAATTAATGCCAAGAGATGGCGCTGTGTTTTTGTTGCAGGTGCATTGCAAAGCCTAAGTGGCATAACCTTGAACTGTATATAAGTCTTTGTCATGTAGTGAGCGTAGTCTGGTTTGGAAGCTGTAAATAGATTTTGTGTAAATAAAGATGAGCGCCAATGCGAAAAGCAAAATGGAGTATTGATTTTATTGTGTATTCTTCATGCATTTCTAACCCCCTATTTATGATGGAGTGTACAAACAGCATGAAAAAGAATTAACATGTGAAATGAAAATTTGAAAAATACGTAACTTGAATACACTGGTCGATATAACTATTTTTAAGATTTTATACAATTATGCACTAACGATTTAAAACTAAAGCAATACAACCTGAAGAATTCCTCAAAAATACCCCATATCATTATTTTACGAAGATGCTTAGGTGTTAATTTAATACGATATGGTATTTCCTGGAAAAAATATTCTCTTTTCATTTTTAAATTTTGACCATAAATTTATGTCATTTTTGCCTTCATTGATTTATTGCAGTGTCTCGATTAATATGTAATATTGTATCATTTGACTTGTTCAGAATAAGTGAATCTAGAAATGGAATCTGATCCTGTGAAAAAGGACATTTCTTATCAAAAATTGTAAAAATAAATAGACGATATCATTTTACTTCCCTTTCATACAGTTATTAGGAAATTAATTAAAAATATAAATTCGCATTTCCACGTGGGCTACTGGGGTTTTTAGTGTAAATTAAGGAATATTTTATCCCCTTCTCACCTCGTTTGGGAAAAGGAATGTTTTTTTTATTAAAAGTGTTATCTAAATCCCATACACATTTAAGAAAAGTTTTTAAATATATTAACATGTCTTATCGTGGACTAGAATACTAGGAGACAGTTCACTGTTGTGTTACAAATGGTGAACAACAGAAGAAATATGTTGCGCTTCTGTATACGTATCTAGCGTGGTTGGCAATAAGGAGTTTTCCGAGATTTTTTTTCTGCAAAACATAAATGCTACACATATCTATGAAAAATCCTCTCGGAATTTTCAGGTGAATAGTATATACATATATATTAGGTTGGGGAAAAAGAAATCTATTATTTTTACGTGAACTTTTTGTAACTTCTTTCAGATTTGCTTTGTAAAAAGGTTTAAAACAGCTTTCATGTAGATTTTTGGGTCTTGCGCGTTACGACTGCTGACATGCGGTTAACTTCGATCATTTTTGATATTTTATAGACATTTTCGACGATGCTGTATCCACATGCGAGGTGCATCTCTAACATCAAATATACCCGAACGGAATCGACGAAACAAAAATTGTACGTAACTAGTTGTTACAGTCTTATATAGGACGATAAACACATTTCACAATTTTAGCCACCCGGCTATCTTTTTCACCGTTACAAGAGAAAAACGAAAATGTATCGAATTTTCTGTTTGTTGTCTTCCATTTTTAAAACCTTGTACTTGTAACTGAATTAATCAAACAAAAAACCACAAGAGGATATTTTAGTGTCAAATGTCACCTTCCCAACGAGCATAAATCTGAAATTGTTTGATATATATCTGACGAGATATCGATCACTACAGACGTCTACCGAAAAAATAATGAATAACTTTTTCCCCAAGCTAATATATGTAAAACGCAGCTGCTCTTGGCAGTATGCTATTAACTAAGCGTTATCAAAAAGTGTTTTAAGAATATTTAACAAATGAAATTTGAAACAATGCCTAAGGATTTAATACCAAGTAAGGAATAACCAGCTATTTGAAGCCTTTGTACATTCAAACTGGTTTGTTTTGTGAAAGGATTTTTCTTAGGCTGTGTGTTTGCAAGAGAGAAAATTTGAAAAACAAAGAAGCTTTCTCCCAGATGATATAAATCAGGAAGGCAACTACCATTTCCCGTTGTTCAAAAGCAACTGGCATCGAACCCATTACCTTATACTCTGAAGAGTGTCTTTGCTATTTAATTGAAAATTATTTTTATTTTAGAAAAAAAAAGTAAAAAAATAAAGATAAAAAACAAAGCGAAAATCGTTAGTTTTGATGGATAACTTATAGAGTGTAGAATACAATACCAAGAAAATATTATTTGTAGCGAATATTTATTTTAAAAGTATCTTCGCAATAAAATAATCATGGTTAAATAATGGACAATATTTTGGAAAAGATACTGATATTGGCATACAAATTTCATCTTAAAAATATGTTTTCATGATTTACATTAGCAAAATTATTATGTAAATCAATGCAAATAAATATATACCTATATTATTTTGCATTTATCTCAAATACATAATAAACCTGCAAAAAATGTATCATTTACCTCAATCAAAAATGAAAAAACAAAATTAAACTCCATTTCTTGGTCCAAAACTTGTGAAAAATAATTTTTATAATCTGTTTCTATATCTTTCAATAACACTTGTATTTGATATCAAATTGATATAACGTAATAACTGTCTAATGGTCAGCGTGCCTGATTGCGGATAGTAGGGGTCCTGGGTTTGAATCCCGTTTCGGGCATGGATGAACTATCTCCTGTCATTGTTCTTTCCTTGTATGAATGGTTGCCTAATCTATCAACGGGTACCTAAGGCATTTGTGAACTACACCACACGAATTATGGTTCAGTTGGAAAAGAGGAGCAACACACCCCATATTGCCCGCCTGACTGGCACTCGACAACAGGGGGGGGGGGGAAAGCAAGAATTGTGGACATATCTCAATTTCATTAATTTCGTAGAAAAAAGATATTTTCCTTTATACTCATAATTAAATTTCTATTTTGGAATTATATTTTGATGAACATATCACATTATTCCACACGTGGGATTGATTATATCATAGGAAACTGCTCACAAATGCAAATAGAAATAAAATGATTCTTTAGACACCCGGTACTGTTCCTACAGTCTGAAAAATATCATAGTTTAATAACGATGAGAATAACTATAATTTGAAAATTATAATACGTTTGATTACACCTTTACATGTTAAAGAAATTCTGGATTATGGAAACTACAAAACAAAAAAGGGAAAAAAAGTTACAGAAATAAGTTTTATAAACATTTGACATTTTAATACATTAATTCTGAATTAATCACATAGAATATTTTTTTTTATTTCTCTTGTGAAACGTAAATTTTTCATTTCCAATTTACTAGTCGAAAATTTACTATTATGCAAATACAAAACATATTTTTTTGCTAATGGTTTATTTGATTGAACATGTATGAAAGATTTTATTGAATTCTGAAAAGTATGATAGACATTTTAATACATTATTTTCAATGTAAATTTTATTATACAAAATTGAATACATATAAGGGTAAAAATATTATAATTAAATGTAAAAGTACACTAAATCTGATAATTAAATTCATTTCAAACTGTATGAAGATGAAATAAAGTATTTACTGTTTTATACATGATACAGAGCATTTAATGTATGGAATCATAAATATTTTATTTTAATAAATAAAAAAAGATTTTATTTCAGAATATTTTAGGACAATAAACAATGCAAAAACAAAATCGTATGGAAAATCGAATGTCATTTACATTTTTAATTTAATGCATTGATAATTAAATAATATATCTCATTATTTAATTACTTCATACATTGATTTAGTTTTGTTGTTTTAACATTGTTAATTACGAAATATAATTGTAAAAGTAATACGATTTACTAAAGAATTTAAAATTCAGTATATATAAATGCACATTTTTTATAAATATTTAATTATTATAATAATAAAATAATGTATTTAATTATGTTTTATTTACTTATTTTGATTGTAAATATTTTTGGTGGTTATGTAATATGATGACTACGGTAATATGATGACTTGGCGATATTTGGCAATAACAATTTTCATTGGCGATTTCACTGATGAGAATAAGATTTAAATAATATTTATACAATACTCTTTATTTTAGTGTTCTTTATAATTTATCTTAGAACCTAGGTGTTTTTAGGTAGTTGTCATATTATTTTTTTCGGTCACCATTTTCGGCGATATATCTAGGTAGTCGTCATAGTGCGCAAGTATTATATTTTTATTAATTTAGAATATAAATTTAACTTGGTTGGGCAAGTCAAACTTTCAACTTCTTAGGCAACTTATTCCTTGCTGGTTCAAGTTCATGCATGAACAACCATTATAGCTGGAAAGGAGTGGCGGTTCTTCCAGCAATCCATAACCAGATGTTTTCAATAGACGAGAGGACTGAACACCTGCAGACCAAGACAATAATCAATGTCTCTCTATATTGAAAAAGACCAGAACATGACAGGTATAATGAGCTTTCGCAGCTGGGGCAGTAGCTTGAAGCGTCGTTCTCTCAACAGATCATGATCAAGAGTTCCGAGTAGGTTAGATCAAAAGAGCGGACAAACTAAGCCATCTATAGAATGCCCTTTATATTTAGATATGTTGGAACACGTATAACATATAGTTTTTTTTTTTTTTTAAAAAAAAAGATTAATTTTGGCAGGTATCAAAAATAAAACACAACCACTATTCTTCAGATGTCATATATACACAGACCGACCACAAATTACTATCAAAACGACCTGGAGATGAACAAATCATATTCACAAATGTTGTTAATACTTTTATAACATGCGCAGGGCACCTTTATAGATATGAAATGAAATGTGGTGACAAGAGTTCTTATTTTCCAAACAAAGTATATTGAGACTCTATATACCTTTCGTTCCTTTTCTGAGTAATAAATAGGCGGATTTACTTAAAATTGTAAAAGAGCGAATTCACTATCGATGCTCATGGAAAAGTAGTTTTAGTAATATCAATATATCGATATGAAATGAAATTAGAAAAGAATTAATATTGTTGTAAAAGGCATAATGTCAATCATCATAGTAAGATTAGAAGTATTTGTTCGAAAAATAGACATTTCTTTTTAGTAATGAAAAATTAAGCAATTAATTAACATAATATATCTATTTTAAAATTATGTTAATTAAACAATCTTATTTCCATGACTAGATTTAAACTGCTTTAAAATGGAACCCATGTTAAAATTATCATCAAATTTTAAACGCTGAACTTCATAAACTTTTGATAGCATGAGATTTTTTACTATTTCCGCATAATTTTAAAAAGTTACTTGTATTCTTTCTTTGTTTTGGTTTTCTAAAAAGCATTTTATTTGTACAACCATATGTGCTTAGGCCATTTTAGTTTTCGTTTACACACACATTTTCTTTCATATTCTTTTTTCTCATTATATCCTTCGTCATCAAGATAATCAAGTCATAACTTCATTCAAGACTTGTTTTCATGCATATAAATATTTCATTCAGATTATTTTTCTTTTTTCGTTCACGAGGAAAGCGCTATTTATTGGCACTGCTTCTAAATTAGAAACTATGATTTCTCATATCTTTTTCAAGAACCAACTTATGATCTCTAGAACTAATTGCAGAGAAAGTTCCATTATAAAAGAGGCAATGAGCCTATGTTCGTATACCTAAAGCAAACCATTAAACCCATTTCTACAGATTACACATTTTTCAAATCTGAAAATTAGGAAATATGAATCTCGTGTGGAAGAATTTTAGTTTAAAATTAAGTAAAGGGAATTTTATGTGTTATTTTAATGAGATAGTAATTTTTGCAAAGTGAAACATCATTTGGTAAATAATAAAGCGACGTAATTAAAAATTATTAAAATGGCTAAACTGGAGTTACAGCCAGAATATATTAAGTTGGGGAAAAATAATCCATTATTTTTTCGGTAGACGTCTGTAGTGATCGCTATCTCGTGAGGTATCTATCAAACTATTTCAGATTTATGCTTGTTGGAAAGGTGAAATTTGACACAAAAATATCCTCTTGCGGTTTTTTGTTTGATTAATTCAGTTACGAGTACAAGGTTTTAAAAATGGAAGACAACAAACAGAAAATTCGATACATTTTCGTTTTTCTCTTGTAACGGTGAAAAAGATAGCCGGGTGGCTAAAATTGTGAAAGGTGTTTATCGTCCTATATAAGACTGTAACAACCAGTTACGTACAATTTTTGTTTCGTCGATTCCGTTCGGATATTTTTAATGTTAGAGATGCACCTCGCAAGTGGATACAGCATCGTCGAAAATGGCTATAAAATATCAAAAATGATCGAAGTTAACCGCAAGTCAGCAGTCGTAACACGCAAGACCTAAAAATCTACATGAAAACTATTTTAAACCTTTTTACAAAGTGAATACAAAAAAGAAGTTACATAAAGCTCACGTAAAAATAATGGATTTCTTTTTCCCCAAACTAATATTATAAAAGCTTTTCAAGATGGCGTGCTGCCTACTTTTCCTATATCCATTCTGTACTTTTTTTTATTTAAATTCAAAAATAAAAAGTACAATATTTACACTATCTTACAATGCCAGTATTGATGAACAGATACATATACTGAATGTTTTCTTAACTAAATATATATGTAACATTTTTTGGTTCAAACAAAATGTCTTGGTTAAATATGAATAACAAATGAAGTATATAATTTTACAATCAATTTATATTTGAATAAATTTTATTTAAATTTATAATAGATAGAGTACACCTAGTAGACTGATTTACATAGTGTTGAAAACAGATATGAAAGAATAATTTAAACATCAGAAATAATTAATTTTATGTAGACTTTCTTCCATTCGCAGCAACAGTGACTTGATTGGTTAGGGCGTTCGTTTTTGTTTCGGAAAGTAGTGAGTTCGAATCTTGACCCAACCGGAAATGCATCATGTTTGCTAATGGCGTCTAAGACATATTAGATGTGTCATTGTTTCAAAGTTCTCCATGAGCAATGACTTTTATGAGGTTAAGCATGGGTATCCTCTGCTTTGGTCCTTGCTTCTAAGTTACAATGACTCCCTTATTTCCGGTGTCCGAGATGGCACATCCAATAAATGCCCCACTAAATAAAGTGCCAACACTTCAGCTCCTTGTTGTGCTAAAAAATGGAAATTTATCCTAGCTGTGGAAGATCATATTTTATTTATCAATTTGAGTGGCTCATCATTATATGCAGTTTTTGCTTGGGATGGTTTACTTGTCGGTTTAAGGTAATTTTTTTGCCCATAAAGGTTAATTAGACAGAGACATACAATTTTAAGAGGAATCCGAACCACTAACAACATCCAAGCCCGTGGTGAGATTCGAACCCATGAATTCTCTTACCAAAGGCTAGAAGGAAGTAGGATGGAAAGTAATATTTAAAAAAATTATACTTGTTTATTTGTGATATTTTGTTTATATTTATTACGAATTTGTAGTGGAGTGTTTTATTCTTATGACGGCCCTAGACTGATAATATTTTTTTAAGATCATATGGATTATAGTATGCAATTATTTAAATTCCAATGTTTTATGAATTATAAAGAAGCTAAATGTGTAACAAAATTTATTAAGTATTAGATTCTGATAATTTTTACGCCTTTATAATGTGTTCTAATGAGTAGACTTGTGACTGGTCTTAGAAATTGATTTTGTTGAGGGATTTCAGGAAATAGATGACGAATTTGGAGCCCCTTCCTCCCTCTTCAAGTTGAAGGTACACGTGAAATAAATGGTAATGCATAAACATTGTATATTAACAGTTTATCTTGAATGGATAACTCAGTTTCTGGCAAGAAGCGCGGGTAGAGTTTAGAACTGGCTGTTTCAATTTTTCTTTTAATATTTGTTGTATGGGTTTTCCAAGTTAATCTCTTATCAAGAGTTACACCTAAATATGCTATTTGGTTGCTCCAAGGCATTTCGTGATTAAAATTTTTTAAGCTATCAAAAAATTTGAATAGTTTAGTGAAGAGTATACCTGTAATTTTTGTTGAATTTATAATTTTTCAGTCAACTGATCAGTTTTTAATTCTTATAGTAGGATTGTGATGAGTACTTTATTATGATATCAACTTTTTAAAAGGATAATTCGCAAATAACCCTCTGCGGTGCATGTCGACAATAACAGGTATGCTCTGGTGGTGGTCGAAAAGAGAGGAGTTGACAAAGAGGTGATTGGCTGATTCCTGCCAAATCCTTTGTTCTACTTGGTTTCAGTCATATTTGCCAGTTTTATACGCAGTTTGATGATGATAGCAACGTTTATTTAATTTTTTTTCCGATACCCTAATAAATACAGAATGGATGCTGCAGTGAATAATGATCTTTTTCTGGAAAAGTTAAATGCACTAATTGACGATAAACGAGAAAACAATTGTTTTTATTTTTCTCAAGAAAACTACTCTAAAATACTTTCTGATGTGGTTTCTGCTAAAATTAAGTGCAACACACCTTTGAATTACAGACGATTAATTACAGATTTTCTGTCCATTTCCGCTAAGATATCGTCAGAACACCAGAGATGCCGTCAGCAAGCAAGCCTACACCCACCAGACTAAAAGGTGTTTTCTCTATGCCTGCTAAATATTATGTGAAGAGAGTAGGGCTGAGGACTGAACCTGAGGTACGCTCTCTTCTAGCTCAACAGGGTCAGAAAAGGTCTATTCAGTTTCTCTGATAGATCTGTGATGCAGGAAGTCTGAAATCCACGCCTAAGTGTTACCACGAATGTTGAATACAATATGCAAGTTTTTCTTCAATTATATATTATATATTAATAAATGTAATGTAAGAATCACTTTTTCAATGTGAAAAAGTCTATTTGAATTTCTGTTGATTTCACTTTCATAAATATTCTATATTTAGTAATCAATACAAATAATAACTTGTCTCAGATTTTCTAAGTGGTTTATGTTTTAAAAGGGTTATTTCTTGAGTGGAGCATTTTTTTTTTTTTAATTAAAAATAGTTCCTATCTTTTGAGTCCCATAGACATCTTTGATCTAAGTAATTTCATAACATTAATAAACTTTCTAGAATTTCATAAAACAGGTTATAAAAATATTTTACTAAATTAGTTACATAATTTTTTTATATGATTATTAATTAGGAGTTCATTGTAAATATTTGCAGGATTCCTTAAAATTATTTTAACGACTCCTGTAAAAATTTAAAATGAAATTTGCTTCATAAGAAAAATAATGTTTGCGTTTAACTTTATCAAAGTTATTCACAAACCTTATTTCACAGGAGACGTAAAAAAAAAGAAAGGTTATCCATCGGCACGCCCATTTTTTAATGCTCCCTTTCCGCTGCTTGCATTTTCTTCGATGGCTTTTGTCTTTCGTATGCCTCTCAAGCGTAGATATCTTGTGTTCATTCTTGAAACAGGATGATTTAAAATTGTTGCAACAAGGAAAAGCTGCTGGTGGGCCGCTTCACCATTTTAAATGATCAAAAATATTACTGACTATTGTTTACTCATTAAGTGCCTTAATAAAATACTTAAATCATATAATTTAATAAATTTTCTGGTAAAATTATGAATTTCTGTAAATTTTCAATGATTTTTTTGGGGAAAAATTTAAGAAATACACCTGTGAGAATTATCGATTGATTTCAATAGGAATGTAAAAATTATTGTTCTCATAGTAACAATTGTATTATTTGGTTCTCAAAACATAGTTTATTACAAGGATTGTGAAAAATATTCAAGTTAATATTTGGTATTGTTTAAGGAATTAATTTAAGAAAATTAATAAGTTCTCATTTGCAACAATGTACAGCATTGTGTAATATATATATTCATTTGAACTCTTAAATATCTTATTGAATATGATAATTCAACACAAGGAAAGGTAATTTAAGGAGGAGCCACGTAGCTCGGTCCTCATTTCTGAAACACCCATTTGTATTTTCCTGGTATGCCAGGAATTTAACTTAGCACCTACATTAGTTTTGCGAATATTTAATTTTGAAAGATTTTTGAAAAAAATGAAAGAGGAAATGATAAAAAATATAATAAGTTTATTAAAAATGGAACTTAAGCAAGACATTTGAATTAATATTTCATGAAATTACTATTTGCTTGAAATTTAATAATGTGTAATCCAACCAAATTCGGTTTTTTAGGTTAAAAAAAAATTTAAACATTTTCCAAGAAATGTTTCTTTAACAAGAAACGGCTCATTTAATTAAGAATTGTTTAATAAATTACATTAAATGAAATGGACCTAGAGACTTTAAAAATATTACTAAAAATAGAAGCGTTATTTGTTTATAACTGGGTATTGTCTTAACTCTAAGTTCGGATAACCATTCATAAAGTAATAGGTAATTTATTAACTGGCATAAGTTCTTATTTCACAAAGAAAATATCATGGAATATTTGGCAAAGGAGGAAAGAATGGGAAATAACAGTGCTTTTTGAACTCAGAGATAAGCAGTGATTTATGGAATGGACATATTCGATAGCAGACAAATTTCCACCAAATATATCTATTCCACAAATATGGAAAAGACATATTCGGCAGGACTTTTTAAGTTGGTATTTACAGAATCTAAAGCATTTTACCTGTTGCTATAAGCAAATTAGTAAGAAATATTGTCGCTTCAGCAAATGGAACGTGACCCACTGTGCTCATCTTCATATAGATGGCTGTAGCTTACTTTTCAATTCATGGTTACATTAGAAAGCCAAAAAAGATGATGTCAAACTTCGTAAGAACAAGACCAAGTTTTTAATCTTTTTCTATTTGGTAGATCGCTATTTCGCATCCCAGTGAACGATCTGTTCCATCATTGCGAAGCTCTGTATTATTCTTTTACAAGGCCACGTCGAATTTGTATTACTATAATGATTTGCGTTACTAGATATGCTTTTGCAGAAAAGTGCTCGGCTCCACCTCATATTTTTCGTCAAAATACTCTTTACGGAACCTTCACTGAAAATTGAGTGGCAAGCCAAGGATTTAAATTTACATAAAAATCAGAATCACAAGAACCTATTATAGGAAACTTATTTATTGAAATCCTTAAAGGGTCTCTGCCATACTGAAATTTTTCCCGACCTGGGATTGAAAGTGGGTAAAATTTCGAGAAACATTTTAGCGGTAATGGAAGAAATATTGCATAAGTATCAAATGCTAACTTGCTACATTGAGCAGTAATAAGTATATAGTTAGACTTAAATAATAGTTCGACTGAGAAGTATATAGTTAAACTTCTCACTTCATTAGTGTGAAGTAATCATTTCTTCTAGCACAAAGTATTCATCACTGTGGATTAAAAGTAGTTAGTGTGAATTAGAACCATACTTCTGAGCGAAATGTACCGGTTTTCGATCAATTACAATACAAGTTCAGTAACCACCATTACCATTTGGCTGTTTACCATGCAATAACAAAAAATTTGCATTCATAAGCATATTGAAAAAGTATTGAAAGTTAATTCAATGGAGACTTTCTCTTTAACACACTAACGGCCGTATTCATCAACTAGAGTTAAACAAGGTTTCAGGGTAAAGGGCGAGTTAAGTCATGAAACGTTATTCACCACGACAAAAACAGCGATTAATTCACCTATATAGATCCCTAGAATAACCCTACGATTTCGGAGTGTTAGCGCCGAGTCAGCAAACAATGGCGGACTTAAGCGATTTGTTTGTTGACATTGATGTGCAAGATTGCTAGCCAATCAGAAGCCGTCTTACATGTCGTGTTCAGTTAACTCCAAAGCTGTTTTACAAGGGATGTTTTACACATTTTGATATCTACTGTGCATTTTCAATCATGCATATTACCATAAATTTCTGCAAACATCAGAGAGTCATACTAATATAAGTAAGCAGAGGGGAAAAAATTGCTTTGAGTTATATAGAAATACTTTACAGTGTCTTTTGATAAAAAAAAAATGATTTAAAGAACTAATCAAATGCTTTTACGGCCGTATTCACCAAGCACGGATTAACTTGAGTGTAGCCTTTCTCGGATATAACTCAACTCTAACATGACTCACCGATTCTTAATCACGAAGTGGGGAAATTCCCTTGTAAAACAGCTTTGGAGTTAACCGAACACGACATGTAAGACGGCTTCTGATTGGCTAGCAATCTTGCACATCAATGTCAACAAACATATCACTTAAGTCTGCCTAGACTCTCTGATGCTTGTAGAAATTTATGGTAATATGCATGATTGTAAATGCACAGTAGATATCAAAATGTGTCCTTTCAGACATTGCGTTTGTCAAATTTGGTATAGCAGTCGCTCGAAAGTATAATCTCACTCATCCATTTCAACATTTTTACAATCATCCTCTGTTTTCACAAGTTAATACACCCATTTAATAAAATTAAATTTCTTGCTGATTGAAGATGACTAACAGTGAAATTTTATTTCTTAATCTGACAGTTAAAACCATTCAGGAACGTTTTACATGATAGAAAGAATATGTACACTCACATGGGAAACAAGCGATAATCATGCATAATAATATCATGTTAAATTAAACACCTTCCTAGTACTAAATTGCATATTGATGGTACGATGGCCTCAAAAGGATATTTTTATTTTTGTTTCACACTTTTAGAATTTTGAGCAGATCTGAATGCCATGAAAATCTAAATTTCAGGTATTTCTCATTTTTTCATTGATGATAAGTGTTTGTACATTGAAAAAAATTAAAAAAATTATTTCTGTTACTATTATTTTGTATAAATTTATTAAACTATATTATTAGAGAAGTAGTTCTCAATAGAATATAATTTATCATTAAATTTTGTGCAATAGTAATTTATATGCATATGCTATTTTTTAATGTTATTATAAACTTCATGGTCTCCATATTTAATATCATCCTTACCGCGTGATATTGAGCAGATAATTGTACGATGAGACAAAGAAAATGCTCAAAATTCTGTGAAGGTTACAGAAAATTTTCTAAAAATTTTTAAAATTAATGCTGATAAATTTAAACAATATATTTAGCAACATAGGAAAACTCATGATAAAGAAATTGAATTAGAATCCAACTTCTATGAATGGATAAAAAATTAAAGATTACAAGCTTTTAAAAAATTGATTATTGCTGATCAAACGAAAAAAATGCTCCCCAAATTTTAATGATCACTTCAAGTATATTTAAAGGCAGAATTGAATGATCCATTCTAATCTAGCTGAAATATTGAACTATCTGAAATATTGAACAATCTGAAAAAAAAAAAAATACTTATGAAAGCTTGAAATGAATATTGGGAACTTTATTGGATTATTTGTATCTCCCTTATTTTTCTTTCTTTTTGGTTTATTTTAGTTTATTTTAATGGGGTTCAGTGGTTAAAATGAATTAAATCCCCGAAGTAAGAAAAAAATTCAGTACTTCGAGCATTTATTTGCCAGCTCGTCATTTGGAATAAAAGTTAAATGTTAGCTATGAGACTTTACTTTCCGTTCAAAATTAGTTCACTCCCTATAACTTATAATATTTCACCCGCATAAATATTTACAATTGTATGGGAGAATTTAATTTTAATGTTTTTAAAGTATGGATTCAAACTTTTCACGCATTATTTGGCAAACTGATAGAGCTAAAAAAATTAGTACAATGACTTTCAAATCAACAATTTGTAGCTTAGATTCTCATCTGCAGCTATCTACTATTCCCAGTAACTTGGAGTCCACTTTTAAACTGAAGATTTTAATAAATTAGCCCTTATGTTTTAAACTGACAGGTAAGCATTAACGATTTTGATTCATCGAAAGTAGTGACTCCTAAACTACTCACCCATTCTCAAAAGTAATTTTCCATCTCATTACTAAAATCAGCCTAAAGTAGATTGATTATATTCCTTTTCGGTGATTCATAAATTTTTGATGAAATTTTTCGGTGATTAGTTTGATCCGTTTCAATAGCAAACATTTGACATGGTCGCAGCCTCTAACTCAATAAACTAAGTTATCTTCTAAAAATTTGTCCCAATAAATATGAAACGTAATCCTTCCAATCAAAATGCACCCACTCTTTCTGCACTTGAGGCGTATGAGATAGAAATTAATATCACACATGCCTTTTCATCAAATTTTTTACAGAAGACGAAATACCGTTTCATATATATATTCTTCCAATTCATATATATAAAAAGTTACGGAATAAAAAATTGCTCTACAGAGTTTTCTGAAATTCATCTTTACAATAACAAAAATTAGCCTATACGTATCAATTAATAGTCCATAAAATTTAATAAAAACTACACTGATTCTTTATTGAATTCTCTAAATACTGTATACACAATTCAGTCATATTTAATATAATCACTTGTCAATAACCCAGGAAACCTTTTGTAGAGCGGATTGCTGCGAGACCTACAGAGAGAGAGAGAGAGTCAATCAGGTTCCTGAAGGTGTTCTCTAGAATGCTGAACCATGCCGACTCTAGCGCAGGTGTCAGCTGCAGAATATTGCACGGGTTAGGATCCATTCTAAGAAAAAGCTGATCGAAGTAATCCCCCAGATTCTCAACTAAACTTAAACCAGGTGAATTTGCTGGCCAGGAGAGACTTATTCTTATGCTTTTTGAAGGTTGCACGTATACTGCTAGCTGTATGGCACTTCGCACTGTCCTGCTGGTATACCACAACCCTGAAGAAAAATAATGCGTATATTTTTCCTCAGGGTTGTGGTATACCAGCTAGCATACCAGCATATGAATTGGGCTAGGAATGGTCTTCAATTACAGATAAGTATTTGGTATTCATTTTTGTGTCTTCCACAATGATGAGTGAACCCAGAGAATCCCAGATAAACATTCATCAAACCATAATGCTCCCAATTCCAGGACTGACAGCTCCAGCAACGCCTTCAGAGGTTTCATGTTGTACACGCCAACGGCCATCTGTCCGATGGAACATACAACATGATTCACTGGAAAATGCTACCTGTA
>JAPDSC010035765.1:0-33236 GCA_026290005.1 Latrodectus geometricus
TGCTTACTTATTTTCTTAGAATACTTTTTGAAACTTAGGTAATTTTTATTATTTATCAGTTCAAATATACTTCAAAATATAAATAAAGACTTATGTTATATATATATTATATTAATAGCGATTTATATTTAGAAAAGCACTGAAAACTGTGTTGAAAAATTTATTAACTTGTTTTTTTAAATTTACTTTATTAATACTCATTTTTTTCTGAAAATTTTCTTAGCAAATCCTAATTTGATTAAAATAATATAACTTCAGCAGAGTATAAAATGAAACAAGACGTGATCTAAATTAAGTAAATAAATGAAAAGTACAGTTTCAGGAAACTAAAATTAAAAGAATAATTTTTTCAAGAAGTAATCTTATAAATTTATTTACATAATATTTTATTTAAAGGCTGAACAATGCATTGTTTTTACATTTAAAAAATTGAAAAAGAAACGAGATTTAAGTTAAATGTCATAAACATAAATTCGTTTACAACAAAATGAAATTCGTCGTCTTTATGATAAATCACAAAAGAGATATTTAACACAAAATTCATTGAAGTTAACTCAACAACATGCTATCTTAATGGATGAATAATATATAATCGTTATAGTATTTTAGGTCATCATAACCTATGGTAAATTCATGAAATGTCGACTCATTAAATTACGCAATGATCATAATTATTCTAGCAAATCACAGTTGGTATTTGCGAATTACTAAAATCATTAAGTTGATTCATTAAATTCCGTGAACTTATGATATAATACTGATCCTATCATTCAGAATCCTGTTAAGACATAAAAAATAAAAAAAATATATACGGTAAAATAATAAAAATAAATATATTGCATTTACAAAGTTTTCTATGAGATTAATAAACAATTGAACGATGTAAATGAAAGCATGAGGAAATTTTGATATGTGTTATAACAAACTTCTTATTGATATGCTGTTGAACATATTTATATAAAAAGTTATAACAAATAATTAAAATCTTAAAATGTATTTAAAAATACCCAAGAAATAACACATATGAAAAGGTTAGTCAACATTAGGAATTGAGCTTCGATCACTACTGAGACAATAATTAAAACATTTTGAGATTTTATTGGTAAGCACTCTGATTTCTTGAGATTTGAGTGAAGATTGTGATTATATAATCCACTTAGAATATTTAAAACTACTTCGGAGGGTTCATTTGTCATTCTATGGTTACTTCTTGCACATGGGATTTCATTCAAAGGGCTTAAACTGAATTTCAAATTAGTGCAATTATAAATGTCTGAAGTGTTAGCCAAATTTCTAAACTAATTAAAAAGATGTTCACTTTAATAGGTTAAAATTGTATACATTGAATGCTCAAAGTTTGCAAATTTTTACTTCAATTTTCTTTTGATTTTTGATTAATTAGCTTAATTAATAAACTTTTTATTATCCTTAAGATTAATGAATTTTTACTTATTATGCAAGTTTACGTAATTTACATTCCAATTTTCTACGTTTATTTGATTATTGATATTTTTGTTGAATAATGTCCATATAAATAATCAAAAAATTCATTTTTTATCGTTTGGTGTTAAAATTAAAAATATAAAATTGTTCTCATGTTCTCAACAGTTTTGTAATACCAGCTGGTTGTCAAAAGATGGTTTTCAATTATATTTGTTGAAATAAAAAAAAGTGTTTCCATATTTTAGATTAAAATACATGGATATTTGTAAGACGTTGTATTGTAAGAAATCAAACAAATTCATGATACATATTAATATCATAAAATAGTAGGTAAGATGATTAAAGTTTTCTCGTCCATACACATTTTCACCTTGAATATTTTTAAATTGTCGTAAATATATAGCAATAGAGCTGCACTTAAAGTATAAAAGATGAATACTTTCACAAAAATCTTCTTTCCATTTAGAATCACAACAAACAGTGAATTTGACCGTTTTTGAAAATTTTTACAAATTAAAACCTAATTTAATTATCAATACAAATATTCTTCATTTTTATTTCAAGCACAAAAATCGAGCATTTAACATTGATAGTTATTATTGTAAAAAAAGTTTTTACACTCTTTAATTTTAATTCTATGATATTCGTTTGAATTCTTAAAGACGTAAATAAAATTTATTTTGAATAATTTAAATGTTTTTGTATTTTTAAATTTTCTATTGTCTTTTTCAAAAATGTTATTCTTTTCTTTGTCTTTGTTGAAAATAAAAAAAAATGAATCCAAACACATTTCAAATTTTTTCTATTTTATTTCAAATATACAATAAATGAGAAAATTTTAGCACATATAAACAAAAAGATCATATTTACATAATCATTTTACCATATATTAGCAGAAAATATGGAATACATTTTGAAAATTCCTTTAATTATTTTTCATTTTAAAATGAATGAAATGTGCAAAATTAATAAATTTATTATAAGATGATCTTAAATATTTAATAAAGAAATTTTTATCAAAAGGTAAACTAGTTATTTATTCAAAAGACTTTTTTGTTAAAAAAGCTTCAATTAAAAGTGAATGAAAATCGATGCATAGTTTAAATTACTATATTTACAGCAAATAAATGTTATTAAATAAAGAAAAATTCACTTTAGCGTAATAAAATAAAAATAATGTTGTGCAATTATATTTTTAAAAAAAGTCTTACAAAACGTTGACATTTCAATTTTTAACATATAAAGGGAAACTGAACGAGAATAAATAAAGAAAGTTACATTTATCAACCATAAATTTAAACCAATTTTATCAACATTTAGAATATACATAATTTTTTTAAGTGAAATCCTGATCTATATTAATAAAAAATGTGATTGCTTTATTCTGTATATTTTATCAATGTTTTAAAATTTTGAAGCAACTATTATTAAATAATGTATTACACACACAAAAGGCGCATGCGCAGTGCTAGTTTTGAAACAAAAATATTATGTAAAAAAAAAAAAAAAAAAAAAAAAAAAAAAAAAAAAAAAAAAAAAAAACAGAATACAACAAAATTAAGTATTGAGACACAATCGGAATCAGTTATTGCTGAAAGAATAATTGATGAATTTTTTAAACTGTGTTCCAACATTTATATTTCAATATTTTATTTGATTTGAGGGATTATTTTAAGCAATTTCAGACTAATTTTAGGATTTCATATAGTATTTTCTCTGTTAAATCTGTAACAATTTCAATGTCAGATATATCTGGTTGTGTTGTAATGAACTGCGCATGAGCAAAAATGCCTACTCATGTACACAAATCTTAACATAGATCACCTCGAAGTTTAAACTTATTTCAGCTATGTTAAGGCTTGATTTGTTTTGTTCATATTCTCAATTTTTTCATATGAAGAAATATGACATATGAGGAAATATGATTACTTAACTAAACACTAATGTAAGCTTTTTTTTTATAGGAATGCATATGTATTCCTTTAAACATGCATATGTATTCCTATATGCAGGGTTATTAGCGAATAAGCCCTGAATTTAAAATTAAATATCTCAACAACAAAGATTACTAGAATTATGCGGTAAATGGTACATTTATTAGCAAATCTGTAAAAATGGTGTACAGAAGTTTCAAAAATTTAATTACAAAAACTGTTAAAAGATGGCGATGTTATTTTATAATATTACCTTATAAATAGCCTGTAAAATGTGCTTAGCAGTTTAAAGTGATTACGACAGTTAGATAGTGAAAAGAAGCAAGCGTAGAATTTGAAATAATGTATTCTATTCAACAACGTGTTTATTTGATACTGGAGTATTACAGATTAGAACACAGTCCTACGGCAACATACCGCAGTTTTCTAAGCCAATTTTCTGTTACAATTGGACCCGATGCGAAAACTATTCACATCCTCTTAGCAAGACTCGAATGGACTGGCAGCGTCAGTGATGATAGAAAGGGAAATGTTGGGCTTTCGCAAACAGTAGTCACTCCTGAAAATGCAGCCAAACTTTGTGGAATTGTTCTGAAAAATATCAAGATATGCATCCAAAGAATTGCATCCGAGGCTGGTTTGAATCACAGGAGTAAGCAAAAAATATGGAGAGGTACCCATTCAAATGTTCCATACTAAATACAAAGTCATCAGGCTATTCCCCTGAAAGTTATGCGACAAAGGGTTGACTATGCGAATCAGACTCTCACAATGATCGACAATGAAGGATTTAATGTGGGCTGCAGCCGGTTCATAGATGAAGTACATTTCCACTTGAGAATGGTATTGTAAATAAACAAAACTGAAGATTTTGCGTTTCCAAAAACCCTCATTTGTGTGAAGAGAAACCACTGCATTCGCATAAATTTTTGCATGGGCTTCGATTTGCGCCAGAGACATTATCGGCCCCTTTTTCGTGCGAGAAACGATTACTAATGAACATTAGGTTACAATTTTGGAATAATTTGTCAGTACATAACTAGCTTCAGAAGATCGACCAAGTATGGACTGGTTCAAGCAAGCTGGGGGTTGACCACTTCGAACACATAAAGTTTTTCGCTTTCTTCAAGAATACTTTGGGAATAGAGTAATTGCGTTAGATTATCCGAAATTCACTGACACAGGAACAGATTGGTCTCCATATTCTCCCGATCTGAATCATTGTGCCTTTTTACTGTGGGACTGAATGACAGACGCTGTCTATCGAAACAATTCCACTTCTCTGAATGAGCTTGAATCGGCGATTGGTGTTGCATATGATTCCATTTCCGTTGAGACATTGCAAGGCGTGATGTCATATTTCATTGTTCTCTTACGCCACCTCATTATTTTGAACGGTGAACATTTCGAAAAAATTCTGTTCTGACTGTAAAGACTGCTTAACTTTTTTAATTTTTTTAGACTCCTTTCAAAGAAAGTTTGCAGCGCAGACGCTATCTATTAACAGTGTTCTTAACGAAATTTTTCAGACTTCTGTACACCATTTTTATAGTTTTATTAATAAAAGTACAGTTTACCGCATAATTCTATTGATCTCTGATCTTGAGATATTTAATTTCGAAATCAGGGCTTATTTGCTGATCATCCTATATAAGGCCTTAATAAACTACATAAAGATTCTCCATATTTCTTTTAATAATAGGTAAATCTACTTTTTTGGTTATTTAAAAGCAGATTAGACATCCAAAACGGCTAATGGATGTTTTGAACAATGAAGAATAGGATTCTAAGCTATTATTATTTTATTTAAGTGATTAAAATTTTTATATTGAGTATGCGCACGTCAACAGAAGCAAGAGTTTCATAAAACAACTTCAATAGACGACTCAAGCCAAGAATAAAACCAACGAGCAGTGAAATGTGCAACCACAGTCACGTGGTGTATTTCGATTCATTGCGCAAGCGCAGAATCCAAAATATACTATGTGTAACAATGCTGTTATTAATTTTATTCAGAGTTTGGGGATGTTGTAATAAAATGAAGTAAAAATATATTTCTACTTACTTTACACAACATTGTTAGCCATTTATGTGAGTATGGAATTATCCTTTTAATAATAATTTTACAAAGCATGTTACAGATTTATTTAAAGTATTTAACTCCATTTTCATTATTGAAAGTGTTACACTAAACAAAAGATTATAGGTATCACGAGTTTGAAACATATACACATCAAAGACAAAAGCATTTATATTTACATTCTGTGTTTCATATAGTAGTTTCACTCACTTTGGAATACTTCTGTGTCTTATTCCTTCGTTTGTATATAAATTTACATCAAAATTCTAAATTAAATAATCGTTTGAATCAATTAGTTCCAAACTCATTCACTTTAAATATGAATAATACAATGACTTTAGCTCCTTTCATCACAATTTCCATGACTGAGCACCTATATCTTCACAAATGGATTTTTTTTTTAGTTCATATGCTGACTTATCTTCCAGATTATTACAAATCCAAAAGACAAAAGATGACCTTTGACTTGCCTACTATTCCACACTTTTTAAGTCACTCTCAGCAAAAGCGTCATAATGGGACAAAATAGAAGCCAAAGATGGAACTGGAACCCACTTCCACCACTTGTGCTCTGGACTGAAAAAATGGGAAAAAGACTTATAAGTATTTACCTTTCCAGTTTATTGTTGATTTATAAGAATATTAATGTCTATTTTTCAAAAAATTCTTTTTGACAATTGGTATATTAATTTGTAAAAGAAAATGAGAATAATAAAAGATATACAGTCTTAAAATCTATCATGATATCAATTTTGATATTTAATGATATGAAAAATTAATCAGCAATTATGAAATATTATTAATATTTCTTTCCAGCATCACATTGATTTACATGAAAAATATATTATTAAGACTTTTTGATAATTTAAATACTCACTGCATATTTGGACAGTTTTTATTAATAAAATTAAGTTCCATTTTATTAAGAACAGAAAATAAATGGATAAATTTATATTAAATTTAAAATATATTTAAATTATTATTTAAAACTAGCTAATTTTGGAATTTTGAATTTCTAATATACATAAAAATTCAATTCTGCAAATGTTTTTCTTACGTTTTTATTAGATTACATTTTAAACTTATCCACCCCAAATAAAGTTATTCTTTACACGCATATATGAATGATCAACCAGAAATGAAAATTTCTGAAGCTTCGTAAGTATTTTTATTTCTATGATTTACAAATATTTATATATTTTTTACGAAATACAGTGAAAATTTTAAAATACAGTGGTTTAAGAAGCTTAATAATGTATAGCATTTATTCTAGATTGATATACTCATCTTTCTAAAGTAACTTTCTACGTGTACATCTAATTCATATAAAGACTACCGTTTATATTGGATTCCGATCTATTACAAACAACCGTACCAGAAGTTTGAGTCGAACCCACAAACTACTGAACTGAAAGATAGATTTTTAACCATTCAATTGTCAGCTTGATGACAGTTAAAAAATGAATATGTTAATTTAAAGACACTTTTTGTAATAAACTGTGTTAACTTTTGAAAGATTTAGAAGAATATGTTAAGGCATTAGTTTGTGAGGTTTTATACAACCAGACACATAATTCAACATTAAAAACTCAAAGAATAAATTTTAATTTTAATGTAGTCTATATTTATAAATATATATTTCAAATATTCAGAAAAATATACATTTGATTCAATGAACTAATACATACAGCTTAAAAATAGTTAACATTCAGTGCTTTGTTTTTGCATTTTAAGATTTGTTAAGCTATTATTTGATTTATTTATTTGTGTTATAAAAAATAACTTTAAACGTAAAACAAACGCATTTAAAACAATTTTTAATGTTGCATAAAATTTTAGGATATTTAATAAGGTACAACACACTTATTCAACATTCATACAGAAATCACATTTAGTTATAATAATTTTTATATAATTTTGCACCGTGAAAAAATGAAGAATGTGCAGATTTTCAATTTGTCATTTAAAGTAAAAAATCTGTTTTACAAAAACGAGTATCTTACTACAGAAGTATATTAAAACTACTAGCTGGATGTCATTCTTAATAAATATAAATAAGGCATAGTTTATTATTGATAAAAGCTGAACTCTTCTTCTTTAATATAAAATAATATTTCTTATAAAAATAAAATCAACTATTGATAAGAAGAGCAATTTTTTTACCCTTTTCTAATCTTGTTCAATACATTTGAGAAACATATTTTTTCTACCAAGCAAGAAATTCAAAAAGAAGTATGAAGCTATTCGAAATTAAATAGGATTATTTTTAAAAAGGTGCGTTTAAAAATTAAAGAAGTGAAGATACATATTGAAAAATTAAATTTCCTGTTCTTTGTGTCAATCTCATTCTCAGGATTTGGTTTACCAATCTGTGATTAATTTTTGTACGGAAAGGCTCACTAAAATAAAGCTTATGATTTAAAATTAATCGCCATATCCTTCTATAAAAATACAGATTCACAGAAAGAATAGAATTGGTGAGTCATTCAATTAAATGCTAGAGAAAGGACACTTCAACTATTAGTTCCACTCATTTCTTTAGAATTTCCTTAGTGTTATATTATTGATACTTTGAAAATTTAAATGAAATATTAAAACATAAGTATATAAATGAACAAACATTTTTATATATTAACTTCAGAACACTATCTTGAAAACAGAATGAAACGAATTGTTGGGACGCCGAGGAGAGAATGATATAAAATTATTTAAATTATTTCTTATTTGAATCATATTAATCATTATATTGCGAAACAGTTTTCAAACCATTTTCTCACATAATATTTGTTCAAATTTCAGTTGAAAAATTCCAGAATAAAAAAAAAATCGGGAAAATATGCGCCAATCAATTAAAAAAAAGTTATGCTATTGAAATGCGCTTTACACTGAACTGATTATTTGATTGAAATTTTTATTCTTCTTTTGCAGCTTTTTTTAATCTATTACTTTTCTTGATTTTATTACTTATTAACTTCAGCCTTATTGTAAGCTTCAATTACTGATATTATTGAGATGATTCATTTCCCTAAATATTATTTCTCTAGATTACCATAATAAAAGCATTTTGCATGCGCTAGAATAAACCACAGCAATCCCCAAAATAGAACAAACAAATAGAACATTTTAAATAATAATAATTACTTACGCTGCTGTTTTGTTCCTTTATGTTGCTGCTTTGTTTTTGGTGTGCCTTTGATAGGTTTTTCTAAAAGATAATAATACATCAGTATAATGCATTTTTGTCAATATAGAAATAAAAAAAAATAGAATGTAAAATCCAGATTATCTTTCATTTTATAGCTAATTTAAATACAGAGACAATGGCGTTTAAATGAAAAAGACTATTGTTTCAAGAACTCATGTTTTTTACTTTATGCTTATAAGCTGAACGAAATTCGAATAAATACATTGAAATTTGAATTCATTAATTTTAAGAGTAAGAAGAATTTTAGATTAAAAACTTTAATGGATATAAGAATATAGTGGATTTAAATTTAAAAAAATTTACCAAAGTTCAGAATTTTTAACTAGGATAATGATTTTTTCATTGAAGGATTGGCTCCAAATATGGAAAATATATTTTATCACACAATTTTGAGAAATATATTTTTAAATTAAGTGAAAAGTCACTCTAGTAATTCTAGATATTTATATTTAAAACCCAAATATCTGGACAATTACGAACATTACTTAAAACAAGTATTCTCTATATCCCATGAGAAACTGCCAAATTTTACGAAGTACTTATTTCTATTTTAAAAAACAAAAGTCTTTGCTTATTAGTTAACAAAAAATTATGTAAAGTTAATGTATGTTACGAAAGTTTGCGCTGGATATAATTTTGGCATTTTGTATCATTAGTCCCAAAGCTACCTTTAAAACCTCACATTAATACCACAAAATGTAAGAAAAAAGAAATTTTGTGCAACACGAATGGTCAGATAAAGATAGCATTTTATTCTTATAAGGCAAAATACTCATTTTCCTCGTGATTAGGAAGGTAAAGTGAAGTGAAATGAAGTTCTGGCGTAGTACAAATTTACTCTGCGGAGTCATCGTGTTGTGTAATTCCTCCGAACTTTTTGAAATATAATTCCCCAATATTCCTTTATCTTATTCCTTATCAGATTTTGATGTTGAGTCTTGTTGCCAGCCCAATAGGCGCATAAACTTATCTTTTAACAAATTGCTTTGTTTACTTTTGCTTCACATTTGGTGAAGAGGAATAGCATCAGATTAAAATCTGTTTGAAGATTTCTGAAGTCATAAATTATTTGCATTCAGTTTCATTAAACAAAGCTGTTTTAATTTTGTTTTGATGTTGAAAATCTTGAAACTTATAGAAATGATCAGTTTTGAACAAAAATTAAGTACTTCTCTTACAAATAAATATATATCAAGCAGGGAAATATACTATGAACATCCATATATTTTAAATTGAATATGTGAAATGTGATTTTAAAGTATAAAATCTAAACAAATGTCAAACTGTATATTAAATGGAATCAGGACTTTTCAATTATGAAATAATTAACGCACTGCTGAACTTGTTGTCTATGAGTCATATGCAATTTTATTTTTATGCAAATGTAATTCTATTAATTTTTTATATACACATTATAATTATTTCTTAACAATTTTTATTTGAGGATTTTAGATGCAATTTTCCATAAAGTCATACTTAATATTGTAAGACTTTTTTCATATATAAGCTATCTAGCTTCGTGATGTAACAACAAAATCCTCCGTTATTTAAGTCATTGGATTAATGCTGTAATAGTGCAAAAAAAAAAAAAAAAAAAAAAAAAAAAACTATTTATAGCAGTTATGCACACAGTTTTAAAGGATATAGATAAACTTATTGAATATAGTTATAAAATATGCTAATATATTTTTCGCATATATTTTCTAGTTGTGTGTATTCTAACACGATATTTCATCTATGAGTTTCATCATTGTTTCATTCATAAATATTCTTATTATGAAAAATAAACTTATTTAACTGAATACATAGTCAAGAACATGATTTTATTCAACAATTTTACCTTGCGATATTCGGATTAAGTACTAATTGATAGTTGGAACTTAAATTTTCGTCACTCATAAGAATCTTGTTAAATAATATTCAACCGTCAAAATACTCCACGTCATTCAATGGTAAATGTCTTACAACAATTGAGATGATAAAACCAAAAGTCATCACTTTCTTATTAAACACCCAGAAATTATATTTTCCAAAAATTTTCATCAATCAGTTGCTTTCCTATCACAGTGATCTTGGACAAGAGAATTTTTGAGCTAGATTTCTCTCAAGGTATTTATATTAGTTTGGGGAAAAAGTAATCCATTATTTTTTCGGTAGACGTCTGTAGTGATCGATATCTCGTGAGGTATCTATCAAACAATTTCAGATTTATGCTCGTTGGAAAGGTGACATTTGACACTAAAATAGCCTCTTGCGGTTTTTTGTTTGATTAATTCAGTTACGAGTACAAGGTTTTAAAAATGGAAGACAACAAACAGAAAATTCGATACATTTTCGTTTTTCTCTTGTAACGGCGAAAAAGATAGCCGGGTGGCTAAAATTGTGAAAGGTATTTATCATCCTATATAAGACTGTAACAACCAGTTACGTACAATTTTTGTTTCGTTGATTCCGTTCGGGTATTTTTGATGTTAGAGATGCACCTCGCATGTGGATACAGCATCGTCGAAAATGTCTATAAAATATCAAAAATGATCGAAGTTAACCGCATATCAGCAGTCGTAACGCGCAAGACCTAAAAATCTACATGAAAGCTGTTTTAAACCTTTTTACAAAGTGAATCCAAAAGAAGTTACATAAAGTTCACGTAAAAGTAATGGATTTCTTTTTCCCCAACCTAATATAATATATTTCGTGAGGCGTCACCATGGGATACCTTCAATATCAAGTTTCAAAGCACTTTGCTTTTACATAAACTTGTACTTTTTTTTATTACTTCTATCAAGAATCCAATTTTTCATTAATGAATGTACATATTTTTTTTTAAAAAAAATAATTTTATCATGCATTTGAATTTTAAAACTTGGAAGAAAGAAAATATCGATGACATACTAGGTGGTATTATTGGACTAAAGCAAAATTTAGAATATTGGGTGCGTTTCCAATACCTACTCACCCATACTTTCATTCTCCGAAATCTGGAGAGGGGAAGACTGTTGCCTACCCCCAACAAACATCTCTTCATTGCTCATCGTGTACATCCTGGATATCTGTGCAGTGCATTTGAGACGCATATTCTGGTTCACGAAGTGTTTGTCCTTGGCGACGAACCTCAAGCTCAGGCTGGAAGTTTCCAGACCATCCGCATGAAGGGTGGTCGAGTACTCAGTTTCATATTCTGGACCCAACTTTAAAAAGAAAGATATTTTGACATAGTAAATAAAAATTCTTTCCAATATTAATTCAGAAAATTAATTATTAATCAGAGTTACAAATTCATTATGAACATAACTGTAAGATAACAACTTTATAAAACTCGAATCTATTGATGGATTTTGTTTTTGTCTTTTTTATTATTAGTGAAACAAAGATATTTTTAGTGAATTGAATGTAATATTTCTGTTTGAATAAAATAAATCAAATATTTGTGATGTGTATAAGTAATTACCCTTTTGTACATTAATTTGTTTTCCATCTGAGGGAAAAATAAATACAGAGTTATTGTTTGCACGTATCTTCCGTGAAAAATGATTAAACTTAACAAACTTAAGTAATTAGTTTTATTGGAGAAAGTATGCTAGAAAATATTTTAAGAATTCTTGACCTGAAATTATGACATTTTCTTTCAATAATTGAAATTACTATTGTATTTTCAGAATTTGTAAGAATTATAATTTTTCTTTTAATATGTGAAATTTAATCATCTAATATGAAAAAATTAAAACAAGATGAGAAAATGTAAAAATCAGTTAACTTGCAATTATGATTTTCCATAAATATTTATATTCAGCGGGTCATGACCATCAGTTTTCTCCATACATTGCTTAAAGTGTAAACTTGTACCTAACTTTTGGAGGAAAAAAAAAAAAAACTGCGAATTGGATAGATAGATCGTTAAGATGCCGGGTGATCGGATGGATGGCAATGGGGATATCACAAACTGATGTTGCTTGGCGTCTTAATGTATCTAACAATGTGGTTAACCGTCTCTAAAATGAATATAAAACTGAAGTTTTTTGTGCCCAGAAGATATTCTCCAGGTTTCCAAAGACATTCTAACACACCAGAAGAAGACCATTTCAATAATTCTTTCTGCCCGAAGGAAAAGAAGAATTTCTGTGCCTTAACTTGTAAGCTCCTCTGTAGAATGTTTATCTTGGGCATGAGAATACGTTTTAGGGATTAGACAGTGGAGGCATTATGCACTTTATGCGAATCCAAAACTCATATGGGAGATATTCAGGAGGTGTGCTGATCTGGAGGGAACAAAACAGCAGATACCATCAATCCAATATTGTGAAAAGATACGGTTACCACGACGGGAATAATGGTTTGGGCAGGGATCTCATTCAGTGGTTACACTGATCTGCATGTATTCCAGAGAGAAATTATGATTGGTGTGAGATGTAGGGATGAGATATTTGATCCATATGTCTACCGATGTATTGGTGCAACTGGCAATGATTTTATTCTGATGGGTGATAGCTTATGACTGAATTGAGATGTAGTTATTGAGAAGTATCTTGATTTGGAGCGAATAGAATAGTCAGTTATATCTCCAAACCTGCATCCTGTAGAGCAGCTGTTGGACTATCTTGGTGGACTAGTTGCTGCTTTAATTCTCCTTCAAGCCTTGTAGGAGAGATGGGAAACAGCTTACTTTGCATCTGGTTTTCGCTTCCTATTTCCGTATCCGATAATTTAATTGACAGTATGGAAAGTCGATGCCACTAAGGCATTCAAGCTAAAGGTAGGCATATCTCTTATTAAAAACCCTTTTGGATATTTTTTGTTACATTTTATCAGTTTAAATTGCGATTATTTCTTTTCCCAGGAATGGAATTTTCCAGCTAGATTGATTTTTCTTTATGCAAACCATTCATGCGTTTTCTTTTATGTAAACTTCTATGTTGCAATCAATACATACCTGTTTTTTGTACATGTCATCTAAATTTAGTGTTTCTACATTAATTCATTTGCAAATTAAACGGAAAAATGGCTGTTCCTTAACTTTTACAGGACAGTGTTCTGACAAGAAAAGTGCTTACTGGATTATCATTAATGAACCATCGCAAAGTTGCTGCAGGTTTGGATTTGGCTGATGTGCAATTTATGGCAACTGGATCACCCACATTGTATTTGCTCTGTCCACCTGTGATTCTGGGACCTTCGGTCGGCAGCACTAAAATAAAAAATAAAATGGAGGTTTTATTATTATTATTTTTGCTTCATCGTTAGTAAAATAATATCATTTAAAGAGGTTAAATTTTATTGTAGTAGATATTGAGAGAAACTTAACTCAAGTTAAATTTTTCATGATAAAAACATTTTTTGTTTTGCTGTTTTATTGATGATGAAATTCCTCGATAAATTATGTAAACACTTTTTAGTTATTTTTTTCAACTTAAAATGATGTACATGTAATGATGCAAGGTTTATTAAATCTTTAAATTTTGTTTGCTAATTAAAGTTTTTGTATACTTATATTTCAAATTAGAAGTATAGCTACATGTATATACCTATATTTCCAATATAAGAACATTACTTTAATTATTTTAACAAGAAGTATAACAGACGTAAATCTATAATTATGATAAGAAGTAAGCTAATATCTTTCGATACGAAAATAAAACTTTCTGCACTAAATTTGAGAGAGATTTTGCACAGATTAACTTTCACATTTTTCTTACGCTATCATTTTCCCGCATAGTTAATGTTCACAAGATAAGCAATAAATATATTATTTATAAATTAAAGGAATTAATTGCGTATATTGAAGGAATGTTACTGAAGTAGACAATGAATATATTCTTTAGTTCTTTTTATTTAAGCATACATGTTAACAAATCTAATGGTGCAGCCTTAAACTTTGGTGAGTCAATTTGCTTGTTTCTGATATACATTCATGGAAATTAATTTTTAATTTAGTTTTATATTTTCAGCTTTTTCTAAATGTAATGAATTTCTTTCACCACACAAACCTCTCAATAGTTTTATTAATAACAAAATCCATACATACAAGATTTTGAAAAGTAAAATTTGTCCTTTAAACTTAATATGGAACTCTTTTAAAGAAAGAACTAGTGCCACAAAAACTAAAATAAATTTTTATCAGACCAAACTTTATAAGAAATATAAAAATAAATAAAAGTAGCCATAAATTATTTAATATTTTAGAATAAAATTGCTAATAATTTCAACTAGAGATGTATTTTACAAATTTTACATTTGAAATTGCCTAATATTGGAAAGTGTTGTCATTATTTTTGACTTCATGTTGTCCTCACGACAAAGCTACATACTTAATGATTATCCGATAATAGCCCCGTTAGCTATCGTTTAGAAAATAAACAAAATAATAGAAAATATCTGTGGAAAGAAATGGAAAGATATAAACTCAGAATAATATTTAATCGGATTGCAATTGAATTACTTTAGGTTACAGTTCTTAAACCAATTATTTAGCTCTCTTTCCTGGAACTGGTATTCCTGAAAGAAATATGCAAGTGTTAAAATATATTCGTTTATTTCTGTGCAATTTGAGTCACAAAATAATATCAAGAACACTTATTGTACTTTTTATGAATGATTTCTACTATAAATTTGGTCGAATGAAAATTGATTCATCAATGTGTTTGAATTATATAATTGTTTTTTTTTATTTTATTATCGTTTTCTTATATAAAATGTTTCATGTTATAATTTTATTTAAATTACATTTTACCAGAAATATATTTTAATATTGACTCAATGTTGAAAATCATTTGTATTTATAAGAAATTTTCCTTCAATGGAAAATTAGAATCCGAATCCCTAGTTGAAATCGAAATAAAAGTTTCTATATTGTATAAAGCAATTAATTTTCAGTATACTAAGCAGCATCTTATGTTGTAAAGAATTTAGTTTTTAACTCCATATAGCTCTCGTTTAATTCACTCTTTCAATTTTATCTTTACATATTGTTTGATATATTTGTAATAAAATATTTTAAACGTAATTCAGTGAGAACCTTTTTTTTTGCTCACAAAGTTATCAGTTGTTTAAAAATATTCTATAAATGGAAACAAAATTTTATTCATTTGTGAATTTAATTATTTTGTTTAATATCAATTAGAAAAACGTATTTAATTAACGTATTTAATTTAAAAAATTGTCTTGATTTAATACACTTTCATGCTCAATTAAAATAAATAATTTCTGCACGTGAAGTTGCAGAACGTTGCCTTGTGAAGATATATTTCTTTTATTAGCGTGATACGGCTTGTTTTTGTTAACTGTCTCTCAGATAATGGCAACAATAAATGTTATTTTGCATATCAAATTATGATATATAGAAGCTTATAAGCAACAATACAAAAAGTTAGCTCTTTGGTGACTAATATCAATTGGAAAACAATTAGATAAATAAACTGTCTGATTTGCAAACAAAAACGCAAAAAAATAATATATTTATTTAGAAAGTAAACTGATATGAAATTCTTCAAAATATCATATTTACAAAATAACGTAATATATATACATATATATAAGCAATCTTCCCTTCTTCCTTAAATAATTACATTATATTTTATTATTATTATACTTTTAAATCATGTCTTATTATGTTATTGTTAAGTCAAATGTTAAAATGTCTTACATCCTGAATAAATTGCTATTAAATTTGTGAACAGATTTCATATTTTTAAATAAAGCATTCACGCTTTCATGAAAACTTTTGCGTGATTTATTCTGGTCAAAAAAAATGAACATTTTTCTAATGTGCCGCATATATGACAGTAATTTAAACATGCTCATTAATATGTTTGATATTTACATAATGTTTGATGCAAAATATTATTTCATAAAGCTGATACGAATTTTGATGAAACAAAATTTAAATTGTCTTTTTTTAAAATATGCTAGATGATGGAAGACATTAAGATTTATAAGTCTGTTCCGGAGAAAACATTATTCTTCATTGTTTTATTACAAAGAAATCCTTCAAAAGAATTATTCGATTATTAATCAGTTACTAAGATTTGTTTTTAAAATTGAAAATATTTCAAAGTCTTTGAAAAATTTAAATAAATATACGTTTTAAAAAATTAATTACACAGAAAAAAAATTTCATAGAAAAACGGGAGATTCATTGACATTTTTATAGTAAAACTTAACTATATCCCATCATCCTATGATGGACACTAGTCTTAAAGAGAATATTTCAAATTCAGTTAATTTGTGTATAACATATAAGGAATTATGTATAAATTTTAAACTCAAAAAAATTATCAAGCAAAATGTGTTGTCCTACTCTATTGAAAAGATAAATGAATAACTTTAGGGATAAAAGTAATTTTTACCTGGCATTTCTGTGAGAAAATATTTTCTTAATTTAGTATATATAAATAGGGTATGATTTGGCAACATATTTTATTTAAAAATGGCTGGTATTTGAAATAATAGAGGAAAATAAAATAATATTTTAATAAACATTATTTAAGTTAAAACACAAAAGTCAGGTAATAGTTTGAATATCATTGTTTTAACTAATTAAAATTGATTTAGTCTTGTGGGAAACATCAGTTTATAATTACTTTTCTGATGACATACAAAGAAATATTCGTTATTAATAACAATTGGGTGCACATTTGACTATTTATAATAATCTGGGAAAAATTTGTGACAATTTTAAAATATAAAGTGCATAATACCCGATAAGATGCATAGGAATCGAACTCAAGTCCAATGAAAGAGAAGGCGAGGCATTGATCATTGTAACGATTGGAGTATGAAAGAAATGTTGGAAATTTTACCTTCGATATGTATTAATTTGCTATTCTTAATAGTTAAGTTATTTTGTTTAGAGTTTAAAAAGCATAAATTTCAAAGCATTTTGATGAAAAATAAATTCCGTATATGATTTTATACGTTATAATATAATAAATAAACTAAGTTTTGACTTAAGAACTACTAATGGTAGAGTTACAGATAAATTCCATGAGAAATTATTTAAATTATGAAACTTATTATGTTAAATTAACTGTTTTAATACGGGAATTATTTTTGCACAATTAAATAATTATATAAATATGTATTAAAATAACAGAACATTTAATATTGTCACATCATTATCACTAGATACGCATGAGTGGGCTAAGCCTGTCCGTTTTCCAAGAGAAGAAGAAGCTATGACATAAAAAAGTAGAAGCGAAATATTTCTGAAGTTGGATTCTATCCAGAACGACTAATTACTTTAAGTTCATCGAGTAAGATCCTCCTAATCGAAGAAGTCATTATTTTCCTTAGAATCACATTGAGTTCGAGAGTATAACCTCGCTTTACAAACTAGTGGTATTAATGTTTGTCTAACATAACTTTTGCTTATGTGTGTCAATTTGGAAAACAAATATGTAACAATAATTTTCAGGACATATTCGAAAGGATTAATATTAGAAGTTATTATTTTTATTTTCTAAATTGTTTGGATAATGGACACTTTTTTGTGAAATATATTTACATAAAAAATAGAGTAGAAAGATAATTTGTTTTAGTTTATAATCTTTAAAGAAATGTTCAATGTAAGAAATTGTATAATTTAATTCTTGTATTATCCATATATCTATATATAAACCGTTAAGCATAATAAAATATTATTAACAATCCCTCATAAAAAATATCAAACTTATTTGCAGTTAAAATTAAGTCAACAGAATAATAAAATTTTACATTTATTTTATTATTTTTTTTTACTTAAGAGTAAATAAACTCAGTTATTTCATTTTAGTCAATATCTTAAAAGAATTATTTTTATTTTGTTACAAAATTTTTATATATTAACTGCTTATTTCATAGAAAAACAATTAACATAATTTTAAACAATTATTAAAATTTAATTTTATTTTGTAGTGATAAAACAATATATTTATGGAAAAGCTAAATACTATAAAATTATTGCAAAATAGAATCACACCCCACTATTTCAATACAAAATGTTTGGAATTTGTAAAACAAATCATCCCATACTCCCAAATTCGAGTTATGACATAGATATAATGATGAGAGACAAGAACCATGGAATGTTGAATAGTAACTAGAGAATATTATGATACTTCATTTTCTTGTTTTGTGGTCTCTTCGACTACAATTTATTTGACTTGAATCAAGGGATTAAAGACATCGATACCATTACAAACATCAACGTCAGTATAGAAATCAAATCCGCGAATTGTTGAATCAAATATAAAATTACTCTGATCAACAATAATATTGGAACATTGGATTGACCAGTGATGGTATAGTATGCGATATATATATATATATATATATATATATAAAAAAATATATAAATAAATTTATTTTTATATATATATATATATATATATATATATATATATATATATATTGAAAACTTGTAGAATTTAAAAAGATGCGATCATTATAGTGACGGACACCTATTCAAGATTGAAAATCTGAAATCAAATGATAAAGATGAATGGATAAAACTCGTTACTGAATTTTCAAAACCTATTGTCATTCGTGAACAACGAATAACATATTTGAAGTTATAAAAAATAATTTAGATTATACAAGACATTTGAATCTTTAAAATGGAAAAGTATTATTTTGATTGACCGTAATGTCTACAATGGTATATTTTTATTATTTGTGTTATTCATTTATCTATATTATATTAATTATACATTTATCTATGTTAATGAAAAATGTTTACACAGATTTATTTGTTATAAATAATATATTAAAATGTTCAAAATTAGTATTTATTAAATTTAATGATAAGCTTTATATTTGAAATTTTTATATTTAAATATTTTTCATCAATTAAATGGAGTATTACATATATTCTACTCCCTAAAGACTTTTTTATAAAGTTATTATAATACCCTGTTTGTTCACGCAGAGCGTATAAACTCTTGGCATAACATTATCTGAATTATAAAAAGTAATAAACTTAAAAAATTAATAAAATCACAGCATGTTGATAATTTCTCAATTATCTCGACATTTAATTTACATAGTAATAAAAATATCGAAAGATATTTGAAATTATATTTTAAATAAAGGAAGAATTTATATATATGTATATGCAACATTTCGTTTTATTTATTCATATACAATTTAATTACATTTGAATTTCGGCAATTTCATAGCATTTTATATAAGCTAAAAACCTTTAACTCGGTTCCTCAGTAATTTGAAACGTGTCGCTAACGTTTTCAAATATATCAAGACTAATAATTTTGATTAAAAAATTGAATCTCCAAGACAATAAAAAACTTTTCAGATAATTTTAAAGGCAAAAAATATTTATATTATTTTGTTTCATTCAAAGCATTTGCATTTTATTTGTAAAATTAAAATAAATACTTTTAAGCATTGCTGTCGTCAATAAACACACATTTTATTTAAATCTATCTTTCTTAGGTAGTTATCAAAATGATGAAAACACATGCAAATAAAAAGAGAATTTCTTAATGTGCTTCGTAATCATTAAAATATAATAATAGCTAACAGTTTTTTATAAACTTATGATTTCTGTTAGCACGGGGTAGTTTTATTAAAGTTCTATGAGTGTTGTATTTTTTCAAAAGCATAAAATGTCAGTGTCATTTTCAGAGAACCCATTTAACCGAAGCAAGATTGACCTGTACTAGAAACACTGTGTCAGCGTTTCTAGACTTACGGTTCCTAAAGTCATGATAGTATACACACAGCGTAGCAAGGAAGGCAAAATAGTGGATGGAAAGAGAAATTCAGTGAATAGAACCGATGGATATTGAAGCGGATTCTAAGGTCTAAAAGACCAGTAACAGCAGAAAAAGTGACCGTAAGGCTCAATCAACATTTGAATATTCTGGATTATACAGTTTCAATGATTATAATTAGACAGAATATTTAATGCAAAGCAATGATTCCCAAGCAACTTGTCACAGATGTTAATGCTATATGTCGTATACAGTGGTGTCAAACTCACAAAACCTAGTCGATTGATAGTGATAAAAAGTAATATCACCAGGCGAGGCATCTATTATATTTTTCCCAACAATAGAACGGGTTAACATCCGGAGGACACTGGCAAGAGCTTATGATCATGATTGTCTCCTTCCAACTGTTAAGCATGGAATTGGATTTGCCATGATAACATTATTTTTATGATGATAATTTATTTTATTAACTATATTCACAAATAATGTTAGATTTTTTTAGTCTTTAAAATGAACTCTATAATGTTTTCAAAATAATTTTAAAATGTATTTTAAATCAATAAACATTGAATCATAATAAATAAATAATTACATAACCTATAAATAAATCGAAATAAATGTATAATTTACATACCTATAAGTTTAAGATTTCTTTTAGTAAAAAATATATAACATATTTGTTCTCTTGTAATACAAACTGTAATACAAAGATTAAATATATTTGAAGAATCTTTACATTTAACATTATTTTAAAATAAATGAGTTAATCAAAATAAATAAAATATCGTTCTCATCAATAAGCTGTTGGCCAGATTTTTTTTATGATGGCTAAAATTAATAAAGACTTGCTTACCTATTTTTCTGGTGACAAATTCTTCAATGTATTGCCAAAACTATGAAAAAAGATACGAGAAAATGAATTTTAACCAATAACCCGCCATTTTAAGAAAGTAATCCCTCAGGAATAAGCAAAGTAAAATCTCAAAGGCTTTTCTCTCAAGAACAAATTTATAGTCGGAGTTCCAGGACTACGAACGAGTCGAGGGTACAAATTTTTTAAGTGCAAGGAGCTATTTGGCATTCAAAGAACAACGCCAGTGTCTGAGTAGTTACACATTGTGAAAGATAAAGGTTTAAATTATGAAAAAAGGGGAGAAAATATGTCGCCAGCAAATACATTGTCCTAATTCTTAGGAAGTTTTATTTTTTAAAAACAAAGTGCAATGAGGATATGAAAGTGCTGGAAGTAATTTTGCTTCCGAGTATTTTTTTTTTATCTAAAGAAGTACTGGAAGATAAATTTTTGTCAGATGAAGTGCAATAAATTATTTCATAGTTCTTTAAATTGAAGTTTCAGTTTGAATTCATTAAATGATAGCGCACTATTAACTATATGAATAATAATGATCAAAATTATGATATTATCCAAATATTATCAAAGAAATTTTAAAATGGGAGATAATTGTAACTCATATAAAATAATATAGTATTAAAATATTTAAAAGTTATTCAAGATTCGAAGTACCACTTGTTTTAATGATATTCATCTGGATTTTAATTTTTGTCCTTACTATGTTAGTGATGCTGTACAAAAAAAATTAGTATAAATTTTACTACTTTATAAAATAATGTCAGTGATAACATTAGGAAAGTAACAAAATTTATAAATTTGTTTTTATTTCAGTTATATAAATCGTAGTTTGTTTTAGCTTCAATGAATATTTAAGCTTAATTGTTCAGTGAAACATGAAGTTAAAAAAATAGGATTATTTATTTATTTTCATAGAACAATAGGAAAATCAAAATATGTAATGTAAAATAAATAAAAAGTTTTGTTAGAAAAGTAAAGTTTGTTACAAAATCGACCGTTGGGCAAAACAGAAATAATTAGGAAGGAAAAGGGGAATTTAATTAATTAAAAAAGAGTGTTTTTAATTAAAAAATTAAAATTTAAATAGTAAAAATGAAATCAGTATTTAATATGATATATTTAAAAAATAGATTTGAAAGCATTTACAAAATAAAGAGTAAAATAAGTATATAGAAGACGCGAGATGAACCCATCCATTTCGACTTTCAAGATCTTCACGTACAGGCCAATAGGAATCACAGTTAAAGGAAGGCCCGGATTAAGATGAACGGATTGTATTGGTAAAGACTTTGGAATCATAGGAGTTACCACCTGGAGTTCTCTAGCGAAGAGAAGAAAAGAATGGAAGAAACTTCTGTGGAAGACCCTAACCTACAATGGGCTGCCATGTCAATAAAAGAACACAGAAAACACGAAAGTGGCAAAGACACCACTGATGCCATTATTACTCAAATTTGACGGATAAGAAATGGTCAATTGACACCCAAGAAAAGCTTTTCTATGGGTTGATGGATTCCAATAGAATTTAATTTAACAGGTAAAATGGTTTCAATATAAAAGCATACTATTAAATATTTGCTTTATTTTAAACTCTCGCCAAGAAACCACCAGAAGAGAATCATGAAAAAAAATCAGATTAACAAAGAATTAACATAAAGTAAAGACTGTCATTCATTTACATTTGTCCAATAAGCAGTTCTTCAATCTGTTTATCTAAATTTACATACAGAAAAGTATAATAAATCATTTAACTTCGGCATACTTTAAAACACTTTGCAATGACAACCTAATAACAATGTAAATGTTCAAAGTTTATACTACAACAGCATAGCAGGAAAAAACTATTCTATGTAACATAAATTTATATTATTATATAGAAAGTTTAGAATTTCAATTTTTCTACCATAGCTTAGCAAACCAATTTCCACATTTCATGAATTCGATTTTTCAATTCAGGCATAAATATTCGCATAGTTTTTTTTCATTCATCGAAGTCATTCGATCAAAGTGGGAGCAAAAACAACTGCAAGACAGGATAAACCAAAACAAAGTTGGTAAATATTAGCACAATATTTAGATTAATTAAAATACTTTTTTTATTTATATTATACTTTATTATCTATTAAATATTTGTAAATATTGAACAATGTTCAACGAATATTCAAGGAAACCGATTTTGAACGATGTTCAAAATATTGTGCTGACATTTGAATGCAATAAAATATTAGTTTGGAAAAAAAAAGAAATCCATTATTTTTACGTGAACTTTATGTAACTTCTTTTGGATTCACTTTGTAAAAAGGTTTAAAACAGCTTTGATGTAGATGTTTAGGTCTCACGCGTTACGACTGTTGACAAGAGAAAAACTAAAATGTATCGAATTTTCTGTTTGGTGTCTTCCATTTTTAAGACCTTGTACTCGTTACTGAATTAATCAAACAAAAAACCGCAAGAGGATATTTTAGTGTCAAATGTCACCTTTCCAACGAGCATAAATCTGAAATTGTTTGATAGATACCTCACGAGATATCGATCACTTCAGACGTCTGCCGAAAAAAATAATGGATTACTTTTTCCCCAGAAAATTTGATGTAATTTGATGAAATTATTTCAATAACGGGAATAGAATGTAACTGATATCATATTAGCTTTTAAATTTCCTGAAAATCTATTTGCTTTCATAACAAGTATTACTTTAGAAAAAATAAACGACTTATATTTTCATAACAATCATTGACCAAATTCATTAAATGATTCATTACTATATTGCCATATTTTCTGTTGAAAGATAATCCTTTCATTTTATAAATGTTTGTTATTTATATTATTCTGTGATAAAAGAAGATTTGATATATAAAAAATTGGGGCCATTTATATCATCAAAAATTAATTTCTTATAAAAATGCAATTGTATTTTGTCTCTGGAATCATTTCAGTGATAAGTTTCACTTGTAGTTCTTGACAGAATAAGTGATCTAAAAGTTGTAATCTCAGCTAGATATCTTGGCAGAGTTCCAAAGATAAACTGCCTTCGAGGAAATAAAAATAGAAATACAAAGAGGGAATAACCTATTATTCTCTTTTCGTAATTTTAAAAAAAGAATAATAAAATTTAATATTTATAAAAATAAAAATTGTATACAAATTATTTTATTGACTCAACTGAAGATTAATATATTTTGTAAAATGTAACCATATTTTAATTGTAAAACAATTAAATTCTTTAGAAAAGGTTGAAAATTAAATAAAACAACTAATAAAAATCAGAGTTAACATAAAATAAAACGAACATTTTGAAAATTTTTAATAATTACAAAAATGTTTTAAATTGTGTTTGCCAAAGTCTTTCATTGCTTCCAATTTTGCATTCTTGTTTGAAAATCAATAAATCAAACATTCCACAATTAGTGTACAACAGTTTTACGTAAAATCAGGATAGTTCCTTCTTTTCTCACGCTTAATCAATGCTTGTTTTTTAAATAAAAATAATCAACGTTCATTATTTAGAAACAATTCTCAATTATTTTTTATTTGAAACATTAATAACGAGAGACAAATGTGTGTGTGTGATTAAAGTATGTAATACATAATAAATATTTTATTAAGTCCAATGTTCATAGTAAATATCCGTAAAATATTCTTCATTTCACAATTAGTATTCTTAAATTCTAATAAGTATGTATTTAGTAAGAGATAATGAGATTTCTGTTTGACATTTTAAAAATTCATCTGAAGGCAGTTTTAGGAATATTAATGAAAAAAAATAATGTTTTATCGATGAGTGCATATATACCTTTTTTCTGTTATTAGAATTCAATTAAATAGGTTGGAAAAACCAAATTCCAATCAGAAACATCGTCAGCAAAAAGAAATAAAACAAAAGCAGACTGAATTTGACAAAGGTGCACTTTTATATTATTTATTCGAAATAACATTTGCAGTAAAAACTAAGCAACTGATTAACTATTTCATTAAGATTTTAGTACTTATATAATTAGTTGCTTTCTAACAATAGTAGAAAGATACTAAAAACGTGCTAACACAGCATATATATGCCTTAACACTGGTATTTTCTTTTTAAATACAGAAATTTTTATTTTTTCTGTAAACTAATTACTTATTTTTACTACAATCATAATTTCTTAAGTTTAAATTAAATGAGGCAGTGCAACTATTGGAATAAAGTACCAAACTTTCAAAAAAATAATTATTGATATTAAAAATGTTATCAAAATATTTTACTAGGATAATTTAGTTGAATAATGATGACGAGAGAAAACTAAGGCAAAATAGATGCAAAATTAATAACAACTGTCGCTATGAATATTTAAGGTGATAAATTTCATTAACTTTGGTTAAAATCATTCAAGCTTCAACAATTTAAGGAAAGGAAGCCAATCATCAACTTTGCCATTATAGAAGCCGTAGGAAGTTAGGAAATCGTGGAATTATAAGAGTAGTCTTAGTCAAAGCTGTGATTTACTACAAAATGTATATTCGTTTCAAAATAGTGTATAGGTGTCAGTGTATTTTTTTAGTAGACGTTTTCATATATATTTATTACAAGCTTACTTTTTTATTTTATATCTGCTTTTTATTTTTTAGCGTCGAGAGATATTTAAATTAATAAAAAATATTATTTAAATACAAATTTATTCTATTCATACTTTGAAACAAATATGTTCTTTATGAAATATAAAGCAAAATTTTCAACATAAAATATGATTGAAATATTTTAAAGTTTTATTCATCAATATTTTTACACGTAAAAAAATTAATAAAATATCATTATCAAATGACACAATTGCGTTCGTCAAAAATTATAAAATAAATTTCGCATTTTTATTATTTAATTGTTTGGAAATAAGACATATTGATAGAAATATTTTCTTAAATTTTGAAAGTAATGCTACTTTTTTTTATTAACAAGAGAAGAAAATATATGTAGAAATATTTGGCATAGTACCTAATATAATTAGTAATAATATCTACCTGAAATTATTTATATCAAAGCAATTTACAATGGTATTAATTAAATAAGAGCTGAAAAATAAATCATTGTGTTTATCAAAATATAAATTCATGTAAGAAATGTTATAATTTCTTCTTAAGGTTGCTGCTCATATTAGTCCCCGTTTTGGATAATAGGGGGGCTCAGTTTTGCTTAAAACACAGTGTAGAAACATCCGCATTTTGCGAACGCATTCCAGAATTGGAGTTGCTGCATTCATGGTTAATTAACTACATTCTAATCATTGTAATTTTAAAATTTCTGAATTTCTTTTTTGTCGATATTTTTGATGTTAGAGTGTTCTTGGCCCTGTGCGGGTGCTCATGTATTTAGATTTTAGTTAACGTTTTCTGAGATTTATAGTAAAATGAAATGATGTGAGACACACAAGAAGGAAATGAAATGGATTGAATCTATTCTAAGAATGTATCATCAGATGGAAAATAGATAACTGACTTCATTTATCGATAAATGGAGGAATAAATGATGAAGAAACTTCTAGAGAACATAAATCTCCAAAAGAGAAAGATAATGATTCTTAAGATAATTAGAATTCCGGAAAAAAAACGCTATTTTCTTAAAATTTAACTGTATTGGCAAAGATGACACAAAGCAAAGTAAAATTAAAAACTGGAGAAAAGAAAATTCATGAAAGAATATATTCAGAACAACAGACATATCACCACCTCTTAAATTTCTTAAAATAGTTAATAAAGCCTTTTTCAAGGGAACAAAAATATCCAATAAAAAATATTTAAAAAAATCTGGCCAAAGAAAAGTATGTCATATTTGCTGCAGTAAAAAGACGAAAAAATCGTCAATATGTGTCAAATGTGCAATAAAGGCATCTGTAATGAATGTAAACACATGACATACATTTGCAAAAATCGTAAATTATAAGTATATTTTGTCATTATTTATTTTTAATAAAAGCATAATAATACCTCTTACTTAACAGTAAGTGTATTTAGGATGTAAAAAATGATATTGGTAGTATTTTTTACAAAAGTTGCAAATCGGATTTCATTGATCAAAAACATATCGCATAATTTATGCACCCGTTTCCCTGCATAAATTATGCGATATGCTTTAGACACAAATGGAATATTTAATTATAGAATTCTGTAAAAACTATTGTATAGTCGTAGCATTAACTTCCAAAACTAAAAAAAATATAGTTAGCTAGTACAATTAGTTAGTACAATTTTCATGAAGTTACGCTATATAAGTAAAAAGAAATAATGGAATTGGCATGGGATTTCTATTAATCGATGTCTTTAAACAAGCTTTCAAAAACCAATTTCCTTAGGCTTGTTTTTCTGTTAATATGAAAAGAGAAATATGAATATATGAATATGAAAATAGCCATTTTTAGAGATGATACTCAACAAAGTTTACCCGAAAGTTTAACATGCCGCGTGATAGCCATGAATAAAATGAGTCATAGTGTATTTGATGTGAGCGTTCAAAGTGAATTGTTCAGTAATTTTTCAACGGATTGTATTTCTCAGAAGAGAACCAGTCACTAAGAGGTACATCAAATAAAGACGTAGAGTTACACAACCTGGCGATGATCACCATTGGAAATTAAATTGTTTGGGAACACGGATTCGGTACACGAAATCACTTGTAATCTGCTAATGTAGCCGTCACTAGAAGGTTGGTATGTACATTCAATATGCACAAATAGCCTCTCTTCGGAAGGTCCATATACTCCCGACCATAATTCAATTCAACACTTTTCTCAGAGAAATATGTTCCTATTCATAACTCTTCAGAGTTTTTGAGATGTTTGGATACAGCAACAGTTTTTGCTACTATCTGAATTTTTTTTATCATATACGATATCATTTTCATACAGTACTTACCATCTGTGAAGTTGTTATGTATGGTCATCTTTCTCTAAATGATCTTTCATTTCCTTTAGGTATTTTATTTGTATTTATATTTTCTATATAGTTAAAATTTGCAATCAATATTTCGACTGTCTTTAATGTCTAATTTATGAAAAATTAATTGCCTAATGATTCTTCTTTATTATCTTACATACCAACTAATAAAATGTTTACAATTACAATTTCTTCATTATTTTTATTAGAATCAATGTATTAGTTAAAAACTCTGTAAATATATTCAAATTAATCTGTAAACGTTTTGATATTTGCTTTAAATTATTGTTTCATGTTGAAATTTATTTTCATATTTTCTGATAATTAGTGTAATTTGCATTTTATTATTAAAAAGTAATTTTAAGAGAAAAGTAATTTTAGCAGTTGATGAAATCATCAAAAATTATTTGTTATATTAAGCTTCAATATTTATCAATAATGCTTATCAAATTTAATACGATTCAATGGGGGAAAAACATAAAGTTACCTGCATATCTTAACTCGTGCATTTAAAAATACATATTTAACGATTGTTAAATGTTTCTTTTTTTAAAAACATGATTTAAGACACTTTAATTTTTCAAAAAATTCTAATTGATGAATAAACGGTAATGTGTTAAAAATATGCATTTTAAAAACAATAATTGATTCTATACAACATGAGATTATTTTACAAGAATTTAAGCTTTTTGTTATTCGGTAGACCACAAAATATTTGGCATTCTGTCATGCACTCCATCCAACAATTTTATATAATGTAGCCAATTTTTTAAGGTATTTCACAAATGAAAACGGAAAAAATATATAATTATGATCTTAAATATATATATATTTCTTACTTTATAATGCACGTAAGTCAAAAAGCAAAATATGAGAAATATCATTTTCAATAATATTATCTAGTTTTACATTCTATTATCATTTTCTATGTATAACTAATTTTACTTCTTTTTATAGTAACTTAATTTTTTTTAATAAAAAATCATGAAATTTAAAAGTTTAACTTCATTAAACCTCACCAATTTTTATTTAAGCTAAATTTTATTCTGAAACATATATTCACAATAAAATTTAGCTTAAATAAAAATTATGATACTATAAATATAGTATATATATACTATTTTTATAGTATCATAATTTAACTATGATGCTAACAACTTATGTTACTATAAAAATAGTACATATTAACAAAAAATTATTATTTATTGCAAATAAAGTAAATTTCGTTAAAATTTAAACATTCGAAAAATATATAAAAATTTTTAGTTTTTCTTCTACTTAAGGATTTAATATTACAATTTTGTCTTACCTGTTTATATAAAAGTTTATTTAAAAAATTTAAACAAAAAATGAATTATGGTTATTTTAAATATAAAAATCTATGCATACATAAATACTTTATTAAAATAATTATAACTTTATTTTTGTTTACACACACACATGCATATATGTATATAATATGTATGTATATTTATAGGAATTTACGTTGATTAAAATATATTTTAAAAGTATCGAAAATTTGGAAGAATATAATGTTCAAAAATATAAGTATATTTAAATTTCGTTGATACATTTATACAGAACCATAATCAAAGTTTTCTTGCATTACTTTTAAAATTACTTACCTCAAAAAATATTAAATATTGAGATAGAGTAAAATTTAAAATAAAATAAGCTATAAATATTTTTAAATAAAATGAATCCCAGTAATTTACTTTTTTAGTCAGTGTTATTCATTTTGATTAAAAATATATTAGCTGCTAAACATAGGAAGAAAAAAAAAAACCTATACATGTCTGATCCACAAAAAAATGACGCAAACATTTTCTATCAGAAAAATGAATTTTATTCTTTGCCATTCCAAATAACTTTTGTGATTACAATTTTTCAAACGATTCCACAAGAGTTCGATGCTCTCATAAAAAATGGATATTTTATTTTTCCTTTTCACTTCCATTCAGTCGAGGTGATAAAAGAAACAATTTTTGTGTATTTGATGATCTCGTGCGAAATTTTATCGAACGTAAAACTGTTAATATTTATTGTAACATAAAAAATATGAGAGAAAATTCAAGCATAATTGATTTTTTCTTCATCGTAAATAGTCAACTCATGTATTAGGAATGGAAAACATTATAACTTGAAGCATTCAAGTGTATTATCTTTGCCATGAAAATTTTACGGATAAAAGTTTTGTTTCATTTATGAAATAGTAATACAAAACAAAGTAATGAAGTAATTTTTCTTTTGCTCACTTTGGATTTATTTTAGCTAAACATGGAGAAAAAATTGTAAGGAAAGAGAAGATATTTAGCAAAGAAATACACAAACTTTTTTCTTTGTAAGCTGAAAAAGGACTTATAATACTTTTTAATAATAATTTTGTTTTGTAAGTATTCTTATTTCTTTTTCAACAGTTTTTCAAAAAAAAAGGAAATATATTTCTTGAAAGAATAACCGTAATATTTCTCTTGAATGAAAAAGTTATAAAATTTCATTGTAACACAAATATATTAAATCCAACCTGTTTATGAAAAAGAGTTTTCAAAAACTTATAACAAATTATAATAAATACCAAATAAATAAAATTTATTTAAAAAATTCACCCTGCTTCTCCATTTTTTAATAAAAAATAGGATCATCTTAAAAAATTCAAATTAATGAATAGAATAAGTTTACATTTAATATTTGTGATAAATATTTATGTTTGTAAGGAAATCAACAAGAGCAAGCATTAAAAACTGTTGTGTGTAATACAAGATCTTAAAAACTGGTTACAAAATCAGTTAATTAAGGTGTCTATTATTACAAGTTTTGTAGCGTTTATTTTTTTCAATATGTACACATTGTGTTTCTCAAAAGTGTTTGTACACTTTCAAGATACGTTGAAATAGAAGTATTAAAATTAATACTTCAAATTAATAATAATTTTATAATAATTTATTTTTTTTGACAAAACTGATTAAGTGTTTCAAGCTCGAATGTAAATTTTGTTTTTACAAAATTTTTTTAAGCTAAATGTAATAAAATATTATGCATCAAAACTTATCGCACACTTAAAAAGTAAGGTTTATCACTATAATAATAAAATAATACAAAATTTCAATTAATCAATGTTTGGAAAAATATCCAATAACATTTACAACAGCTTAAGTATAAATATAGAGAGTTCCCTAGTTTGTTATAATCGTTATTTAAACATAAATTTTTCTCCCTTCATTAAACAATATATTTTCTGGTTAGTTTTATTTTAATTTCATATTTTCAATTTATAACTTTTAGTTCCCTTCAAATGGTGGGGTTCTGTAGGTTAAAACCCAACGACTGAGATGGTAATTTTAAAATATTGGGTTAATTATAGAGATGCCAGAGATGCACATCATAAGCCACGTGTTTAAAATAGATATTTTGTTTAAAAATTATTTTTCCAATACCCACATTTTTAACAGATACATTACATTTAAAATATTCTTTAAAATATTAGGTTGTGGAAAAAAATCCATTATTTTACGTTAATGGAAACTTATTTATATGTTTTTGTATTTACATGCTTTATTTACGTGCTTTGTAGAAACGATTTCAAACTATTTTGTGACTGACTTTAGCTTCTGGACGGCTAACATGCTGGTTAATATCGGTTTTTTGTGATTTTATCGATATTTTCGATGATGAGTCTACCTGTGCAAGGAACAACTTAAACATCAAATATTCCTAAATGAAGTCATTGAAACTAAATTATAAGTAATTGGTTGTTACAATATCGGTACCTTAAACACTGTTATCGATTTTCTACAAGTCGTATTGTATTCTCTCCTTTATTAAAGAAAAAGTGCATTTTTCTTTGTTGATTTATATTTTTAACATCCTGTATTCCATTACTGATTTTACGAAATAAAAAACAGTAAATTATTTTTTTAGTGCGAAATGTGATCTTTCCTAGGAGCATAAATCTGAAACTGTATGATCAATACTCAACAAGATATCAAACACTACAGTTATCGATCGAAAAATAGACTTTTTTCCCCTAACATAATATTTAAAAAAATAACGTGATTTTATATGTCATTTATAAATGTCACAACGCATTGTCTTGTCATAGGTATTCAGCCCACATTAAGAGAATTCCATAAATATGAAAAATTTCATCCATTTAAGCTAATCGTCCCTTTTTTCATGAAATTACGAGCCCACCAGAATAAAAAATACTGAATTTGCATTCATCTGTAAATAAATTCTCTCTCTAACATGATTCATATTTTTTAACGATGCTTTCGAAATAGAAAAACATAATATATCTATTTTTTCTACTCGCTCAGAATTTTCTTTGAACGAAACGCTGATGTAATTCAACTAACCTTAGCATTCTCAAGCAATTTCGTATGCTTTAAAATGTGAAAAAGTATCTTCTAAATTCTGTAGAAATTTATACACCAAATAAACGTATCCTATTTACAAGTTTTCTGATTATAAATATCTAGTCACATAAAATTAACTTTGCTATTTTACATCTTATTTCCTATATGATATTCTTTTTTTAAAATATTTTATCAAATATCCTATCATTTAGAATCTGATGAATTTTCTAATTCAGCAATGTCTGTTGTTGATTTCTCACCATTGCGATAAAAAATTACTAACTATCCAAAGTTATAAATTATTTTACTTTTTCTATGAGCCTTTATAAAAAATGAATAGAGCATATGAAATAAATAAACGAATATTAAAAACAACCGATTCATTAACAGTCATCGAAGTGTAGAAACAGAACTAAAGTAGAGGATAATTTAACCTATCAATCTTTTAAAAAAATATTTCGATGTGTAATCACTTTCATGACATCTCTTTTTCTTTAACCGTTTGCATTTCAGTTTTTGTAAAAAAATAACTTGTGGATTTAAATGATTAATTTAAAAACGGAGAGATTTTTTTTTAAAAATTCTTCAGGTTTAAATTTTTGATACACACACACACATTTTAGTGTTAATAAGAATTTACTGACAATCATGTGGCAACAAGAGCAACAAACAGATATATATATATATATATATATATATATATATATATATATATATATATATATATATATATATATATATATATA
>JAPDSC010035772.1:1858-29970 GCA_026290005.1 Latrodectus geometricus
TATATATATATATATATATATATATATATATATATATAACAACTAATTTCTACATTCTTTTCTTTTCTAAGTTTTTTAAAAAGACAATATAGTTCTAAAAAATCATCTTAAGAATTTTTTGAGAGCCATTAATTTTTATTTTCATTATAATATTATAAAAAAAGTAAATAGCATAATGATAAACTATGAAAAATGAAGATATTATGTAACGTATAAAGTTTTTAGGATGAAAATATCATTTTTATTTCTTGACTGTTAATAGCTAATTATGTACTTATTTTTCTTAGCTAGTTTGTTTTTAACAAATTTTTAAAAAAGCATACTTTTTTCTTACTTTTATTTCAGTTTTAAAGCCAAAACTCATAACAACAATGATATATCAATTGAAAATTTGACAATTGTTATTAGATCATTTCAACTTACCTTCTTTTATTTTATCTCTAGAAGATTAAAATGACCGATGGGATCATAACTGACACGGGACAAGACGCACACAACCGGCGCGCACGGCATCAAAGCAGGAGCAACAGATTGTTTATGAAAGTGATCGCCGGAATACTCCGACAGGTGGCGCTCTTTTCAGATAGAGTTATTTGGTGCTTCCGTGGGGGACTCTCTCCACATCAATTGAGATATTCTTGAGCAGTTGTTTTATGACAGTAACAAGCTCGCGCTCGCATATCTCAAGGAGATAGTAATCAATCATTCAGCTTATAATTATATTCACATGTAGGTTAATTTGTATTTAATTACCAGGAATGTCACTAACTCTTAAGACAACACAAGATTTTCTCTTCTAAGATTATTAACAATTTTTTTTCCAAATATAACATCGTTAAGAATTCCTCCATATAAAACATAAGAAACCGATAAAAATTAAAAATTTTAAATAACAATAAATTAGTAAAATAAAGAAAACTATTTAAATAACACAATCTTAATAATTCATTACTTTAAAACAAAAACAAATGTTTATTTATTATATTATTTAATAAATATAAATTTTATTTGAATAAAATGTTTCCTTATTTTATATAATAAACTAATTTCAAAAATTAATATTTTATTTTTATTTATTTTTATTTATTCTATTAATGGGGATAAATTAATTTTGTCTCTGTTACTTTGTTTTTATCATATTTATTTTTCATTTTAAGAATAAAATGAATTTACAAAATCTAATAAAGTGATTTCATGTAACTTGAAACTTTCGATTCGATAAATTACGCTAAAATAATTCTGGTATACTGTTTTCAATTCATCTTGATAAAAATATTGTTAAATGTTATGTTATTGTAACATTTTTAAAAATTATTATTCTATTTAATACATTTCACAAATTTGATTAAAAAATTATTATTACCTTTTCTCCTTTGCCGAATACCTTCGGATGGAAAGGCATACATCTTTGAAGTTACCGTTTCTCCTCAAAATAAATTAAAAAACCTTGTAAGATATAGCTCTCACACACACAGATATCAATCTTCAAAAATAAATTTAAAATAAATTAAGATATTTTTCATTGGAATTAATTTCTGCTGTCAAAAATGCTACATTTTCCATTAAAACATTAACACTTTATGAGTTTTTGTAACCCTGTAGAATGTATAAAGATAAAAATTTCGTATTTTACAATGAATTATACAAAACTTTAATTTTTGTATTGGTGATTTAATTTTGAGATTACCTAATGGTTCTCAAAGAGTGTGCCGCGGCTTCCAATCTAAGGAATAACGCAACGCACGAGGACGAGAGAGGCGACATTTCTTCCCGCCTCAACTCCGACGGCTCAGATTGACAGAGTCAGTTATCTAGTCGTTGCGCAGGTCATGTTTTAAAAAGCTGTAAATTTCTAAGAATGGATAGATTTTTATGAAAATACTGATGATGAAAGTGCTAATAAAAACCATTCATCGATGTGTGGAATGCGTGGAAAGAAGAGGAAATGCCATAAATACGAAAACAGCTACTAGGATTTTAATTTCACTTCAATAGAAGTCAATTATGAAGAGAGACCGCAATGTGTCATCTGTTCTAAAAATCTGTCTTCCGAGATTATGAATCCAGGTAGATTGAGGTGGCACCGTCAAACAATGATTCCCATCAAGGTTGACAAACCAAGTGAATATTTTAGCAGAAAAATGAAAGAATTTCACCAACAAAAGAATGTTTTCACAAAACAAGTGTCAGTGCCCAGAAAGGATTTGTTGGTGTCATTCAAGATGGCATACAGGGTAGCGAATGCCCATACTATTTCTGAGGATTGAACACCGGCTGTAGTCATCGCAGATATAATGGCAGTAAAATATCCTTCTTCCTAAGTAAAATATCCTAGTAAAATATCCCACAAATGAGGAAACTTCTGGCGAATATCCCATTGTCGAACAATATCATCAGTTGATGCTTACAGGGCATGACTTAGGATAATGACAATCAGTTTAAAGAAGAAATGAAAGGAAGTGAATTTGGACTGCAACTGCATGAAGCTACAAACAGCTATAAGGATGCACATCGCATTAGCTATGTACGTTTCCTTGATATTTGTACTATCGATGAAGACCTTCTGTTAGGCAAAGGCCTTATTGGAAGTGCAATGACTAAAGATATGTTCCATATCTTTGACAATATCATCAGTCGATGCTTACAGGGCATGGCTTAGGATCATGGCGATCAGTTTAATGAAAAAATGAAAGGAAGTGAATTTGACTGCAACTGTGCATGAAGCCACAGACAGCAATAAGGATGCACATCACATTAGCTATGTACATTTCCTTCATAGTTGTACTATCGATGAAGACCGTCTGTTAGGTAAAAGCCTTATTGGAAGTGCAACGACTGAAGATATGTTCCATATCCTTGACACATTTATGACAGAAAATTATTTGGATTGGACATAGTGCATCGGTGTGCGACTGATGATGCTCGATCAATGTCTGGTCAATACGAAAACCTAAAGCGTTGATTTGTCGCAAAGACCTGGATTGTTTGTGGACTCTTTGCATCATTCACTAAGAAGTACTTACATCGAAATCTTTGAATCTTCCAATTAATCTCGTCCTATAATGTGTAATAAACATGATAAAATTCATGAAACTAGACCATTTAAAACCATAGTTTTCATAAACCTATGTGAGAATTTGGGAGACAAGCACAGGTGCCTTACATACTATTGCAACTCACGTTGCCTTTCACGTGGCAATGTTGTATCTCGAACATGCAAACTTTGACAAAAAAAAAAAAAAAAAAAGCTAGAGACGTGGGAAAGAAAAATGAATGATAATGTGAAAATCGCGCGTGTGGTTTACTGTATTGTGCGAGAACTATAGTGAAAACGAGCTTTCAGATGGTATGCTCTTGACATTCTTCATGGAACATTTATCACAACTTGATGATTAGTTCTCAAACTACTTCCCAAAAGACCAACCCGAGAAGTTTGCGTGGATCCAAGATCCATTCCATGCTGAAATTCAAAAAAATTCCCTTCGCAAGAAGAAGCAAATCTAATTGAGTTATCAAGTGACGAATGCCTGAAAGTAAAACATTCTTGTTTGGAAAAGGTAGAGTTTTGAATATCTATAAAAAATGAATACCCTATCCTAAGTGCAAAAGCAATGAGAGTTCTCCATCCATTTGCAGCTTCATATCTTTGTGAAGCTTGATTTTCAGCAGTTGCTGTTGTAAAGAACAAACATCGTTCAAAAATTAATTTGGAAAGAGAAAAGTCTGTGTAAAGTTTTATTCCGTGATTCGAACAACTGTGTAGTAAACAGCATGCTCCTTGTCCCATTAAAACAAAACACGCATATAATATAAACATTTATAGAGACATTCTACTATTAATTAGATTTTAATAATATATTTTCAATATGTATAATTAAAGTGCTTGCATTATTTTTAAATGCAATGTATTAATTATGTTTGTTTGTCCCCTTACCATTTCTCTAATTTCTTCTTCATGGTCATATAAATATGAAATATATTATATACTGTATAATAATTTACTATAAGTATATATTATATGATGAGGGTGTCGTGAGAAAATTCTAATTCTCTTACGGCCGTATTCATCAAACACGAGTTAACTTAAGTGTAGCCTATCTCGGATATAACTCAACTCTAGCATGACTCGCCGATTCTTATTCACGAAGCGAAGAAATTCCCGTGTAAAACAACTTTGGAGTTAACCGAACACGACATGTAAGACGGCTTCTGATTGGCTAATAATCTCAATGTCAACAAACATATCGCTTAAGACCGCCCTTGTTTGCTGACTCGGCCATAACACTCCGAAATCGTAGGGTTATTCTAGGGATCTATATAGGTGAGTTACTGATAGTTTCATGACTTAACTCGCCCTTTACCCTGAAACCTCGTTTAACTCTGGTTGGTGAATACGGTCGTTAAAGTATTTTAATATTTTTAACGGGACGAAAAAGAATTTTTTTTCTGAATAACAAACAAAAATTGGTTATAAGAACCTTGAACATTTAGAATAAATTAGATTTATAAAGAAAAATCAAATTTTAACCTGAGCAAATAAAATATCATGACACAATATTAATTTCATTTATTACTCTTTACATTCTAGGGATTAATTAATTGCGTCTATTCGTTTCCTCTATGAATTAAAGCATATATTTCCGCTAGGGACGTTTCGACCAACTACTAATTTGAACCCTCAATGGATGATTGTGAGCCGTGAACACAGGTATTATGACCTTGATTTTTAAATTATAATATTATCTGTGTATGAGCTATAAATATATTAAATATATATTCAATTTATCAAAAACATCCACTTCCTTAACGGTTCTTACTTAATGATATATATATATATATATATATATATATATATATATATATATAATAATTTTTATAAAATATTTATAAAATAATTTTTTTTTATTTTGGCGTTACTTAAACTTTTTAATGTCTATCATTATTCTGTGTAAATGGAAAATAATGTTAAATTAATTATTATATATTTACTCTAAGCAATTATCTTTTTGTTTATCAAATATTTTAACAAATTCTTGATATTGGGTGTTTCATTTTACAATCTGCAAGGTTCCCTCAAGTCTGTTGACGAGTTTTTCGAGTTTTCAGCGTTGCAACACAAGAATCTGATCTATTACATATGAAGAGATTTCTTCTGAGAAAAATCCGCTGTGGATATTTCAGAAGCCTCATATTAACTTTCTTATTAAATTATTTACTATATAACAAGAGTTTTCATAAAGTATTTTCGTAAGTGAAAAAAAGTATCATTTTTCCATGCTTTTTTTCCATATTTTGACATTTCATCTTGGACAGTTTGCTGGTAGTTGTATAAATTTTTTAAGCATAAGCTATACATTTATTTGCTTTCAGAGAAAAATTGTATATAAATACAGGACCATATTAGCATGTTGCTAGAAAAAAATGGAAATTCTCCCCATTTATATTCGTGTAAGTATGTAAAAAGCAGAAATACAACACATATATTCCATTATTAAACATTCAGTGGAATCAAATGCGAAACCTTCCAATAAAATTGAACGTGATTTTTCCTTTAGGTTTACGGTGTGTGGATAATGTTGAATAGCTGTCCCAAGCATTTCAATAACTAAACTAGAGACAAAAAAAAATTCTAAAGGACTGATATCAAACCCCCCCCCCCCCCACTATTTTTGACAAAGATCACTTGCACATTTTGAAATCGTTGAGTAAATTTCAATAACGTTAGCAGTTGACCTCATTATTTAGAATGGAAAAACTAATATTCATTTTCAATCATTGCTGAGCAACATGAAAAGTATATTTCTTTTAAATTTTTTATAGCTATTAAGCGATATTTTAGAACTTTTCTCCCTTTTAACACTTAAATAGGACCCACTATTTATGAGAAATCTTCCTGAAATACGATGCGTGATTTAAAAAAGTCTTATGGTAGTCTTTAGCTCTTAGGTTGTGCCTTTCTTGGGGTTAAATGCTCGATTCTTCTTAGAGTTTGATATTTTTTCACTAAGAGAGAAACAAGTGAAAATATAAGTGTTAGTGCGCCAAACCTGGCAGCACTAATCAGTGAAACTTAGGATAGTGTTTTGCTTGTAAGTTAAAGCGTTAAGAATTTTAATTTTTTTGTAACATGTTTAATATTACATTAGAATTTCATTTAATTTTAAGATTTAAATTTATAACAAATTTATGAAATATTTTTTTTTCTTTCTTAATTCGCCAATTAACTTTTTTTTTTTTTTTTCCAAAAAAGGTATTTTTCAAATACAGATCTTTCTTTAAATTCTGTGCTGTCTGACAAAGTACAAAATAAAAAATATAAATAAATTAAAAATAATAAATATTCAGTTAACTTTTCATTTTTTATAATATTTCCCTTTAAGAAACATGAGCTTTAAGAATTTGAGATTCTACTGGCATAAAACAAATGAAATAATAAAGTAGTTCTAAGAATTACAAATCCAAATTTTAGAAAAATATACGACTACAGATGAAGTTTAGGTTTAATATACTTAATATAATTATTAATTTAATTGAAATAAAGTGAATTACATTTTAAGTTGAGGGAAAAAGTTTTTTTCAGTTTTAAATTACATTTGCTTTTTTGTATGTGATGATTCATTTATATGTATGTGAATGGAAGGAATAAAAATGAAAAACATTTTAGAAAATAATCATTTTTGTTTTAATAATGATTCCTTTCATCAACGACAAATGTCCATTAGACTGATTGCATTTTTAAGAAAAAACTGTTTGTTTCATTTTTAGTCTTTATTAACGAGAAATATTGCAGAGAAATTCTGAAAATTAAAGACATTATTTCTCTCCAAATCAGAATTGAATATAAAAAAAATCAAGGAAAAGTTTGAAATGTACTTTATTTATTAAGTTTCCAATGAAAAGTTTTCAACAAAATGAGCATATTATTTACTAACTCCATACAATTCTTTGCACTTTTTAGGGTGCAACATTGATACATTGTTTTAATTTAATGAGTGTTTTGACACCTATAAATAATAATTCTTACACAAGATTTGATTGCAACACAGTAAGGGATCTATCTTTGTGTAACCTCTGGTTATCTTGGTGGCTATGTGAATTGGAACAAATGACCCTCACTTATATACCTAATTTAAGTGTTGAAAGAATTATTTATTAGATAACGAAGATTGATTTGACATCTTAAGAAAAGTTCTCTCCAAATCAGCATTGAGATGATTCAGATTCTTGATTTATAACTGAAAACAAATTTGTGGTATTTACCCTCATTTTCAAGGTAAACTAATAATTATATGTAAAATTAAAAAGTTTAAATTTAAATTTTTAAAAGTCATTAATTTTTATATATTAACTATGGATTACAAAAAGTATTTTTAAACCCGATGGATTTTTATTTGGATCTTAATAACATAGATTTTTAGAAATAATCAAAGAAAGAATAAACTAATTAATTAAGACAAGAATAAATTGCCTTGATTAGAATAATTGAAAAGATTCCAAAAGGTAATAGGTACGATATCAGCTGTAGCTGAAAATCGTTATACATGAAATCTTCGAGCACGTTAAATATCCTTTTGATCTAACATTCTTCAACCGCTAACGTGGTGGGAAAGTGTAAAGAGAAGTATGACATTTCTGTTATCGACTTAGTCATATTAGCCCAGTTCATGATTATAAGGGTTGGCTGGGTATAGAATATTAATTAAAGAAAAAAAGGTAGTTGAAACGTACAGCACCTTTGATTTAATACCTGAAATTCAAAATTGAAGTTAATTTTTTTGTAACAAAAGTGGTATTAACGAAGCATCAGAAAAGTACGAGTTAAAGCACAGCTAACGTATAATCCATCTTGACAATTTCTGATTTTTTTTTTTTTTTTTTTTTTTTCAATAAAAATCTGTTGCCAAGATGACATAATTGTGACGTAATACCCCTATGGTATCGTAATTGTGAGGTAATAAATTCCTGTGTAGAGTTTTAATTAAATAATATATTTAAATCTGATAAATGAAGAGTTTAAATATATATTTTTGGAATATTATGATTTAAAAAAATATTATATAAAATTTTTATTTATATAAAAATGATTTTAAAAAATATTAAATAATATTATATAAAATCTGAAAGGGAAACAAAATGTTCCAAATTTCCTCACGATGACGTAAGTACTAAGAGGGTTGCCAAAAAAGGAATTTTCTGTTATAATTCTTCTCTACCACCTCTAAATAAGAACCGGATTGCCAGGTAAACAAGGAAATCCACCAAAAAATTCACCTAACTGAGAAATTAGCATGATGGATTATATGACAGTTGGACAAAAGATAAAAACGATAAATTTAAAAAAAAAGTAATAATAATACATTTTTATATAAATAAAGTTTCATTCTCCTTTACTAATAGTTTTAAAATATTTGGAACATTTTTCTTTATAGGAATGAACTCAGTCTCTCCAAGCCAGTTAGAATGATACAAATTATTAAATTAACATTCGAAACTTTTTATGTGTAACTGTTTGACTATCAACTAAGAGTTGTAGTTACTTGTGTTTCGAAAATAACTCAATAACCTTTAATTGCTGGTTCTTTTTAACCAGATTTTCTACTTAAATCAAAAATAGCGTGTAACAGCTTACATAAATGTGATATTCTCAAAAAGCCATACTAGTAATTAACCCTTCTTTGCATAATGGTGAAAATTTCCATCATAACCTATAATGCCCAAAAATTATATAAAACAAGTTCACTTTAAGTTGATCATGTTTGGATACCTTTTTAATGTCCATTGCATAAAAAGAAACATAGCTGTCAAAAATAAACAAGTGTCGTTATCAGAGAAACGAGCTTAAAGTTGTCTCATTCCGCTGTTTGTTGTAGTTGCAATAAACGTATGATTTCGTTTATAATTTTGTTTTATTATATTAGAGTTTCTATTGCTAAAAAATTGAAAATAAGTGGAAGAATGGTTTGTAACACGTGTTTCTGTTATTTTCCTCTTTTATTTCTATTTAGTACTAAGCTAATGATCTAACTTTGGATGATGATGGAAATTTTTAGCATATTGTTTTTTGCTAAATTTATACTATAAATATATACTAAGATTTTTTTAACTATTTTTCCTTTAATTTTGAACATGAATTATATCAACTTGATTTATTTCACCAATAAAGAAAAAATCATGCAAAGAAGGGTTAAATGATCAATTTGGCCGGTGAGAAAGTTCGATTCTCACTTTCGAGTAAAAATTCGAAGTGCTTCAAAGCCAACACTTAATACCGTGTTACAATCAAATGATAATTTCAATACAAAAGGTTACCTTAAAATGAAAAACAGAAAGTATCCGATAAAAAGAATTCTAATAGGAAAGCTGTCTTGCGCTTCTTATAAGAAATAAGGGAAAAAAACAATTTAAAAGTAGCTTAACATTAATATTCAAAATAGTTTGCTGTATAGTTCGAGTCGGAAAAATTTCTTTCGAAAATTTATAAAACTGAGTAAAATTTAACAGTAAATAATACGAGCAAAAAATTTGGTTTTTGATAAACCATTTGTTAAAACAAGGCAAACTATCTTATTGAGTATCTCTAAAAGGATAGCTTCCTTAAAGAAAAAACCATTCCCTCAAGTCTTTCATCCTTTAGAGCCATTGAAGTTTCCTGTATGCGTAATCAAAACAATTTATAAGACCTCACACTTTTCGCGTTGTTCCATAACAACCAGTATAAAAACATGTTGCTTAAATTAAAATAGCGTAGATGTTCCCATTTCATCTCTACCAGTTCAAGATAATACTTTTAACTCTATCAGCCCTCTAAAAATATAATCCAACGATAAAGATAGCAGATGGGTTTTTTCCCTGTATACTTTTAGCTTCGAATTTCCAATTATGTTTTATGACTCCACATCTAAAATGCTATAAATTTCTAACTTTTGCTTAAAAGTGAAGCGAGTTATTTTATAACACATCAATGTAAAAATTTTAGTTTGTTCATTGCAAAACTTTACAGTATTTTTTTACCAAGGAGTAATGAATGTAATTACGCAGCAAGTAATATTTCCGATTCCATATTGAATTGTATTTTGATTTACTTAGAGTAACACCACCACCAAAATTATTCTTTAAGAGAAATTAACTTATTATTTTATAAAAAGAAAAAGAAAAGAAAAATAACTTTGAAAGAATTTTTATTATGGCAAAAAGAAATTAAAATAAAAAAATTTGAACACTTTGTCTAATACTTACGATAATTTATTATGGTATTGATTCATTTCTATCTTAAAATATTTTATTATGGAATTATTGTTTATATATTAATAAAATAAGCATGGGGCATTTTTAACACAGAATTTAGGCAATGCAATTTTACATAATTAACAGATGTCCTTAAAACAAACCTTTAAGCTAGAAATATTGGAAAATTTTTCATTTAGCCATAACTAAGCGAATTTTGCAGACGTGTTTAATATTACATTACGTATTGTTTTTTCAGAAAGTCATTTTTTCATATTTAATGGGACATATTTGCTTATCGCCGGTGAGAAAACTGGAAAAGTTACAACTTTCAAACATACTCAAGCACAATGCAGAAGTGCAGCATTGTTCTCCGAAGACTTAGAGGTAGGTTTGCGCTTTTCTAAATAATATATACGAGGTTTGATCCCCGGCACTATTGAAAAGTTGAAAAGCGGAGCCTGGTTAGTTAGGGCGAAGTGATCAATTTCGGGAAGTTACTAGTTTGAAATTCGACTAAACCAGAGATCCTTCAGGTTCATTAAAGGCAACTGGAACACTTTGTAATGTTCTCCAAGTGAAAAAACCCTCAGGCGAGACGTGTAAGTGCTATTTAACGTTGGAAGTATTCCATTTGGTCCCTGCTTCTAAATTAAGATGACTCCATGGATCTGCTTTTACCTAAATGGTAGAGCCTTACTCTGACCTAGGTGCTCGTAAGAATACTGGTGCAATAACTGTTGAAAAGTAAAAGATGAGAGAGTTACATTCTAGGTTGTCTCCCTTATTACACGTGATTACTACTCATCATCAATAAAAAAATTCTTCCCGTAAGACCAGAACAAAGGATGGAAAGGATTTCCAATATTTTTGTATTTACTGTCATGTTGTCCACTAAGCGGTGTCAAAATATACTTCGTTAGTGCTTGTGAGTTTTACTAGTTTCTTTATTTCTTACGCGTGAATGATTACCATTGGCAACGAAGAATGTCTTTTCAGAAGTCAAAAGTGGTCTTTGTTTGCCTGTGTACTGTTCACTGTCTTATATAATGTTTTTAAAATGATATTAGTCCACAGTAACTTGATAAGCTAACGCTCGTGGAAAAGAAGTCCCGTTCCCAACTTGAAAAAGCAAAAGACCTCAGCGATCATTAAAGGTGGTTATATTAATCAAAATTATTTGTAGCTGCAATACCTTTTTAAATGAAAGGACCCTTTGGGTGCAGCAGGCCGAGTAAGGAGTTTATTTGCTTGAACACTTCTTCTAAAATATTAGGACCTGTCCACTTCCAAAGCTACACTATACTACCTACTGGATGGCCTATTGTACAAACTGTCATCAATCTTGCACCTTCTTCTGCCAAAAAACTACGATTAATCAAACATCGAAAAAAATATTTCAATTCATAATTCAAATCAAATTTGTGATTAAAAAATATATGTTATACAAATTTTCATAATAATTCTTTAATAAATTAAAAATCAATTTTTGAAGAAAAATACCACAAGCAAAATTAACGTATGAATATATTTAGAAAAGTATAAATCAATTTATTTGGGTCTTTAATAATGTGAAGCAATTTTACTTCTAATATTGCGAGTTATGAAGTGATATAGTTCTCAGATTTTCACTCTTACTTCTATGTTTATATAATTTAAATTTGGATTTATTTCATTATTCATTTACTTTAAAAACTAAGGAAAACAAAAATTAATTAACAAAAGTTTAATTCAATATATTTCTAATATTCCTTCCTGATAGAAAATGCTTATGAATTCCAATTTTAATGTTCGATCTAAAATATTTCTGTCGTGTGGTTTTATTTTTCTTTACACGTGTAACACAACTACACAACAAAATAAGGATCCATGCAGTTTGAGAACAATGAAAGCTTTTGTGATAGTGCAATGAACAGCTCTCCCCCTGAAGGTCCATCCAGTAGGCCGTTACCATAGCGACGAAGTCTAAAAGCAGCTCAGGAAGACAAAACGGAGCGAGTTTTCCGCTGATAATAAGGTGCTTCCTTTCTGAAAAAAAAAATCAAACAAGATGGAGAGAGTGAAGAAAAATATAAGCGCGAACGTTGACAACTCTTTCAAACTGACTACCTGTAATGAAAGGGGGCGTTCAGAAGCCGGTATCAAGAAGACAACCTAAGAAAGAATCATGAACGTGATAATTGATACCAAGAATGTAGATTTTGAAAAAAGTGTTCAGGTGATTGAGACACGCGTTTTCCTACTTCAATTTTTCAATTCAATATCAGAATACTATTTAGAAAATATTCAACCGGAATTGGTGATAAAAGGATTTATTATTGATTAAAATTGGAATGAACATATGTATTAGTTTAGGAGAAAAAAATCCATTATATTGACGTGAAATTCAAGGGCTGCATTTACAAGCTTTTGATTAGCTTTCGTCATATGATTTCAAATTATCTTGTGGCTGATCTTTAGCTTCTGGACTTCTAGCATGCAGGTCAACTTCGGACATTTTTGCGATTTTATCGATAGTTTCAGTTTAGATACAGTTTTTTAATTTAAATAATTAATGAGTTCTTATGCATAGATTCAAATAATCTTCAAATTTAAAAAAATGGCATTATGAATTGAAACTAATTATTAATATTTTTTTAATCACCTATTTGAGAAAAGCATTTTTATGTTGATTAAAGTGATTAGATATCACCAATAAATTTATTTACTCCTTCCCAATAGATTTAAATATTTCTAAACCCTACAATAACTGAAAAGAAATTTTAGTAAAATTAATAAACTTTGATTAAAATTATGACTAGTCTTTAAATAGTACTTAAGCGTATTGCGTCAACTATTTCCAAAAAAATATGTTATGTTGTACGATTTAGTACTAAGTCTTGCTGTTCAGTAATTGCATTCAAATTTTGTATTCTTCATTACATTTAAACTAAACATTTTATATTTTTAGCGTATGTAAATTTTATATTTATGATTATAAAAACGGAATTTGAAATGACAATGAAATTTTTATCTATTTCTTCATTGTAATTGTAAGCTACATGGTCAATTTTTTTCCTCATATTTAAAAAAAATAAACTATTAAAATTAGCTATACATTTGGCGACATATATTTTGGTGAAAATAGTCGACGGGAAGATATGTATAGGTAGCCTTTAAATATTTTAAAAACGAATGCCAAAATTGTTGCTAGAATATTAAAACTTCTGATTAGTTAACAAATTAAGAAAGTATTATCTTAATCTTCAGCTATATAGATTAAAAAAAGGGATTAAAATGCATCCAAACTTTTTGTGTAATTGTTTATAAAAAGCTAAAGGTTAAATTTTTTAAACTATAATTTATGTAAAATATAATTTAAAATATTTCTTTTATTCTTTTACTTGATTTGTGATATTTCTGTTGATATTACGCATCGAATATGCCTTAAAAATATTATCATTTGTAGAAACTATTGGAAAAATTTCCTTAAATATGTTAAAAAAATTTTAATTTTACATACTTAGATGAACACAGAAGAAATTTTTTTTTTTGCATTATTTTTAATTCATTCTAAAAGATAATGCATTTTAAAATTATTAATCTAATAGTAATATTATTTACAAGAATTAAAAAACATTCTACTTTCAATAATATGAATAAAATTGGAAAACATTAATTCCGTAATATTTAATATTATTTAATGAAATAAATTCTTTCTATGCAACAAATAGCGCAAAGTACATTTATACAAAAAAAAATTAAAATAATAATAAGACAATTATGAAGTTTTATACCAGAGTCCACATTTTTAGACTCCCTAAAAGCTTAGGCAAGTTATAAAGTTATTTTTTTAAATAAAACATTTATTATGATTCATATGTCAAAAGGATTTTTCCTAGCGTATTTTTCCGATTGTGTTGGGGTCTCCCACTCGATTGGAAAGTATTCGACAAATACGAATGCATTAAGTGGAAGTACAACAATCGCCTCCAGTTATTATTTAGAAATAGACACAAGCTTAAAACCTTCAATTCTTAAGACCATGATCTTACATCTGTCCCAGGGTCCCAGAATTATCATTTGTGGGAAATTAAAAACTGAGGTGTGCTTTATAAGAAAAAGGTTTTTAATATAAATGTTTTGGGCACCCCGTGGCTAGACAACGCTGTTAGGTTATACAGGGCTCTTCAGAACTTTAAGTCTCAGATAGCATACACTATTAATCAATATGAGACATATATTGCATTTCTAACTGCATGTCTGTCTGGATGGATATTTGAAAATTTATCCTAGTTTTCTTTCTTATGAAACTTTAATAGGACCCATTATCGATAAAAATTCCTTCTTGAAAGGTAATTTTCGAGGTAAATATCAAAATAACCGAAGAGAGTGACCATTCATTATGAACTAGCAATATGACTACATTATTTAAAATGAAAGTTTCCACACGTTCGATCTCAGGAAACGAGATATGTTTTCATTTCTAAACGTATGCTTCTAGAAATGATTTCTTGGGAGTTTTTTGTGTTTTCTCTTTTACAATGCATAAATAAAATTTATCATAAATTAAGAATATCCTTAAAGCATTCATATTACTGGTTCGAATGCCTCACAATAATCTTCAGTTTTTAGATGACCAGGTATCAAAAAAGGGCCTGAAGAAAATAGCTGCACATTTTAGAAAACTATGCAAAGTATATTCGATGGAATTAATGTCTGTGATCAATCTGGTCACTCCATACTCATATATATTTAATAATAATTATGGTTATTCACAACTCAAGCTGAAAAACCGTAATTTATTTATTACACATAAACATCAAGAAAATCATCACAGTAGGAATTACATGTGGAGTTTTACGTATTCATTCAAAGGTGGTGAAATCCACAAGAAGTAGTAAGAACTTCATTTGTATGAATGTATTTAGACTGCCATTTGACAAAAGGGAGCAACTTTGACATACCCCCCCCCCAAAATTACTCGCCAAATCTGGCACTCTTTACGGATGCCAATGTTATCCGAAATAACCTGCAAAAAATGACAAATGAACTAGAGAATGACCTTAAATCACCCTACATCACGAGCTGAGGCGTGATTGAATCTTCGGCGATCGCACCACTCCAAGCACTAATATTAAAATTAGCGCTGATATTAAAATCAAAAATTCTTAATATTATAATTAAAAATTTTAGGAATATTCAAAATATATGTTTTATCGCCATTTCTTTGTGAAGTGATCAAACGGATTTCTGACTTGCTGTATTCTGCTGCAAATCTGATTGTATTTTCCAATTATATATTTTTTTCTATTAATTATTTTTATCTTTTAGCTTTCAATATGCCTACTGTATATAGTGTTGTTGAAAAGTTTCAGGGAATTTTGAGTCGGAAAATTGATAGTTGTGCTTTATTTTCGTCGGGTAAGCCGACAGTTGGAAGGCCAGGTATTGTTAATTGTTTAGTTTTGCATCATTTGGCTTAAGATATGCAGATGTTAATTGATTTTTTGGTTGGATTGCTGAAGGCTGCAGTGTGTAAAAAATGGGTCTGATATGAAACAGAAGTTGAAGAAGTCATATTCGGATGGATTTGTGTATGTTTGTCGCAAAATGGTAAATGTTAAGCAGTGCAACACTGAAATGTCGATAAGGCATAATTCTTGGTTTTCGAAGGCTAAGCTTAAGTTGTTTGAGGTTTTGTTGATCACGTAGGAGATTTTGAGAGGCACTAAGTCAGGTAGGATTGCAGAGGAGTATGGTTTCTCTAGTACTACTTTAGCAGATTGGAGGCAATTTATTAACGAGACCATTTTGAATTATATTGAGGAGAAATCTGAAAAGGTAGGTGGTGATGGTGTTGTTGTGGAAATAGATGAGTCGAAGTTTGGCAGAAGGAAGTATAATAAGGGTCATAGTGTTGATGGTCAGTGGGTTTTTGGTGGGGTTGAAAGGGGATCAGGTAAGGTTTTTTTAGTTGCTGTGCATGATAGGACTCAGGAGACGTTATAATTAATTGTCAATAATTAAGGAATGGATTAAGCCAGGTACGTCTGTTTATTCTGATTGTTGGAAAAATTATGATTGTTTGATGGATGAGGGTTTTGAGCATTTAAAAATAAATCATTCTTTAACATTTGTAGACTCCGATTCCGGGTGTCATACAAATACAATAGAAAGTACGTGGAGGCATGTTAAAGCTTCTTTGCTTACGCACAATCGCAAGGCAGATTATAAATTTTACCTTGCGATGTACATGCTTCGTAAGTCATGTTTAGCGGCTAATGTTGATTGTTTCAATAAATTTATTGAAATTGCTGCTGGGGTAAATTGGGAGGAATTCAAAATTTCTGTATAAATAATTCTGTTTATTAGATTGCCGACACGTATTTTCAATTGTATTTGTTAAAATTTTTGTGTAAATTGCTTATGATATGTTATTCAGTGTCATTTATTTGTATTTTTTAGATATTATTTTTTTTGTATTTAATGATTCCGTATTTTTTATGCATTAATTATTTGTATTTATCGAGAATCCATTTTGGCGAGAGAAAAAAGCACAAAAACAGGTATTATGTTTGGTGAGAATAAAAGTCGCCAAATTTTTGATTTGGGGGGGGGGGGTATAACAAAGTAATTCCACTTTTAACCTGACCTTTAAAGGACCTGAAGAAAATAGCTGCACATTTTAGAAAACTATGCAAAGTATATTCGATGGAATTAATGTCTCTGATCAATCTGGTCACTCCATACTCATATATATTTAATAATAATTATGGTTATTCACAACTCAAGCTGCAAAACTGTCATTTATTTATTACACATAAACATCAAGAAATTCACAACAGTAGGAATTACATGTGGAGTTTTACGTATTCATTCAAAGGTGGTGAAATCCAGAAGAAAAAGTAAGAACTTCATTTGTATGAATGTATTTAGACTGCCATTTGACAGAAGATGACCAAAAAAAAAAAGAATACACACACACAACAAAATTGGTTAAGAAAAACTCATTATCTACAGGTAGTGAATTTGGCTCTCAGTATATCCAAAGATTCACTGTTTTCACTAAGGAATGCTGAGTCACGTTGAATAGGAGGAGGTTGTTATGTCCTCAAAGTGAAATAATAGCTCTGGGGATGGCAAGTCAAGTATTGGGAGTCTTCTACTTGGTCCCTGCTTCTAAATAACAAAGACTCAAATCAGCATCTTCAGCGTAACTAGTCGAGAAAAACACTGGATGTATCGATTTCTCTTTTTTCCTTAATTTTTGACACCAATGTATAATTATTTCTTTTTTATTATATTCTATAATAATAAATTTTTTAGTACACTTATTCTTCATAAAATATAGTATATTTATTCCTTATACAGATTCCATTTCTACATCTCCAATTGGTCCATTTTTTATTATTAAGAAAAAATAAATGTACAAACATTTAAACTTAATAATTTGTCACACAAGACAAGTCATAAAATATACTGATATTATATAATCAAATATCGCAAGTTGTTCAAAAGTTAGATTGCTTAGTTTAAGCTGTTGTGAAAAGTTTCCAGGTGGCAATTCGTATCGAGTGATGAAGATAGACTAAACACACTTAATCACCTTGTAATTTTGAACTATAGTGAAATGATGATATTTACACCTGGGATGGCACACTTTCTCCCTGTCCTACTATACCAGTGGAGTCTCATTGGACCTTGTGAGAGTTTTAACGTGGGAAGGAAGTCTTTGCAACACAATTGTATTCGTTAGGATCAAATATCAAACCAGCTATCTCTTTCTCGAACTTTAACTTTCAAACTTTTGAAGAAAATATTTTATATTTTTGATACCATATTGTGGATAATCCACAGATATTAAAGACCTAAAGTTGTTGTAAGGCATTTTAACAGACACAGTGTAATTGCCTCTCGGAAAGAATTTTCAAAGATAGGGTGCCGTATTCATTTATCACAATGGATTAGACCAAGAACACTCACAAGCAATCATCCGACAGACGTTCATACATAAGACAGAATCGCAATTTCCATTTTTCATTCAACAATATTTGAACTCTAACCCAGGACATTTCATAGTGAAAGCCAATGTTTTACTACTAGACAACAGTGAGACCTTACACATTAAATATTAATTATATTATAATGGTTCCAGACATTTTGACATAATCTCATTTTCCCTTTTTTGTTCAAACATTCAAAGATTTAAAATTCTCAATTTGATCAATCGTCATTAAATTATTATGAAACTTTCTAACAGTTCTCAAGATCACAGAAAGTTACTGCAAAGAAAAGGAGCTTTCACTAATCCTACTCCTGGTGTTGATTCATTTTATGATTAACCACAAATGAGTTCCCTTATTTCCTAATTAAAGTTTTGAGCTGAGCTTGTAAATTTGGCATTCCCCTGCGATCGATTCCATTGAAAACCACATTTAGAAGATTAGAAAGGACAAATATACCCAAGAACGTCTTTATTTCGGCTTTAAGTTAATTAGGAGAGATTGGAACTAAGTGGCAGAATATTTCATATGACTTTTTAACACCTTCTGAATGGCAATTGGGTGTTTTAAGCTGACATACAATGAAGTAGGTGTTTATTCTATCAAATAACTTCTCTTTCCGTTGAAAAATGACTACTTTAAATGTGACAGATGCCCTTGGAAAGCTAAGCATACGTGAGAAGAGATTTTATTCGAAATTAATTAAATAGAATGGCAAATAAAGATAAATTATGATGAATTGCTTAGACAGCAGGATTCAGTGTCACATTTACTTAAGCAGGAAGGTAACAGTTAGTTAAATTTAAAATGTAAATGATAATGGCTCCTAAAAATGAACTCTGGATTGATATTTAACCTCTTGATCGACATTTCAAATCTTTATTCATGGAGATTTTTATGTGTGTGTGTGTAACTAATAAAATTATAAATTCATATTTTGGATTTTCATAGAAAATCTCAATAAATATCACCAATATAGATTTCTTCTTAGAAAGTAAAAAAGTTATTGCATTGTGTATGATTAGTGTTCTAGTCTTCGTATCAGAGTTCATGGGTTCGATTTCTACTTTGGATATAGATGCTTGTATTTAGTCTGAATGGACATGAAACTGTAGATCATGTGTCTCATCAAGAGTAGCATACCAAGGTGAAAATAGTAATATGGTTTAAAGTGGATTGTGAACCTCTACAAACACCTAAGCCAAAGGTGGTATTCGAACCCACGAACTGCTGACCAAAAAAAGCAAGATCATTAATCATTCGGCTACCAACTCAGCGTTTTGGAATAGGAGTCAATTCCAGAATCAATACAAATTTATAATCATTTTAGTTTATAAATATAGCAAATTCATAGATTTTAATATAAGCAAATACATTTATAATATATCTATATATGTTAATATAGATTTAAATATTTGCATTTGCTTGTGTGACACTGGGAGAATTATTAAATGATTGAAATTTCATGGAAAAAAATAACCCGTCACCGTACCACGTGCAATATTTGGTAGTGGTAGAAGTATTAAAACATTAAATTTTTATGTCATTCATGTTTTATTTTACTGCTTATAGTTAAAGTAAATACACAATACAATTACAATTTTTATTTTTATTTACGTGAAGTGAATAATTTCATTTTTTTTAATTACTTTATAATTTACTTTTATATTAGTACATATGATGTAAGATTATTATAAAATCTGTATTCTTGATTTCTTCTTCCTAATTCTTCAATTAAAATCGAATTGTTTCAAATATCTCCTACGGTGATAGCCGACCCATTAACCTTAATGTACAGTTCGAGACTCGCACTATGTAAGTTGCATGTATGTATATGGTACTTTGGATCATATTGAAACTTTGGAAAGATCCATCTACAAAGTTAAAGATGTATGATGTAGATACCAGTTGAATTAGTGCTCGTATATAAAAATGAAGCAAATAGTAACCAATAAACCAAATAATGCCTTGCTTGACACAATTGCATTAAAAGATTAAAAACTCTGCTTTTGTAGTTATATATCATATGATTGTCACTCTCACGCCTCTTCTCATATTAATGAGTAAGGCTTCTTTTAAAAAGTTTCCGAAAGAACATTTCTACGCAAGGTGGGAATCGAACTATTAAACTGAGGATCAAAACGCATTCGTCTGCCTGCTCGGCTGTTTTTTTAATTAAACAATGTATATAAATATATCTGTTCTTAAAAAGCATTTTCTTGATATGGGTCAATGATTTCAATTCAATCGCAAGTAACAACTCATGGGTTATTGTATCTTAAAAATAGGGAACCATTCTTCAGGACGAAAACTCCTGGGTTCGATCCCAGTTATTGTTGAACAATAGATGTTGCGTTCCTGTCTTCAGCATGCACGCTTATTGGGGTAGGTGCATGAAATTATTTCAGATTTTCTCCTTTTGACATGTGAATGCAACATTATTTATGAAAATTGCTTCCGGAAACGTGGTGGATGATAAAATGCTTTACAAAAGCCTTCCGTCACTAGGCAGTGCACAATGCGGACCGTCCACACCCGACAAGTAAATCAGTCAGTCCTATGATCCGAGTGTTGGATATTGTTATATTAAGTTAAAAAAAATGTACAAAGATATTTCATAAATAGACCACAAAAGTATCTATCCAAAATAAATCATTTGTTAAAATATCTGCATTATATACCGTATCTCACGATCTGTTTGAAATATATATTAAAAACGTCTTTAAGTATGTAGAGAAGAAAAAGTAATGAATAACGACTGCTAGAAGATTTATAGTAAAAGTGAGGAAGTGTTAAGCTTCAAAGCTAAGATATTCTAATGGGATTCGATTGAAGGGTAAAATAAGTCCAATTCTCTGGGGATTTTTTTGTTCTATTTCCGTTTATTTTTGCTTCAAGTCTGTCATGGTCCTTAGGGTGTGCTGCAATTAGTTTTCATTTACCTTACCAGAAGTCTATAAAAAGAGTCTGATGAAGTTAAGGAAAACAAATCCTTAGTTGTTTCTGCAATGTCCACGGAGACTTTCCAAGAAATGATATCATTTTTAATGTTTAAAAATATTGATATTATCCCTTCTTATCGTTTATCAATGAATTTTAACGTGTAAAATATTAGTTTGTAAAAGTTAAAATAAATGCACGCGTGTTTGTGTTTCAGCTCTGTTAATTATTCTAACATGTATAGGAAATTTAATAACATATTTCCAGCTATGTATGGAAAAACACTTTCATGAGAAATATATGCGAATGGGATCGCAACTCAACATTGGTTTTGGACATGATAAAAAAAATGAGTTGACAAAATCTTTAAGATATTTTACCACTCTTAATTTCTTTTTAAGACTCACTTATCTTTTGGATATTTTTCATTAAAATATCACTCCTTTGATATCGAATATTTTTCCAAATTTAGTTCTTGATATGGCAATATTTATCTCGCCTTTTAGAACTGAGTTTTTGTTAATTAAGAATTATATGAGCCTTTTGGAGAATTTAGGTATGGGAATACTAAAAGTTCATGAAAATGTGACTCAATTGAATAGTTGAGATCAAATTTTTATCAACAAATATAAATAGAAAATAATAATAACTCAAATAATGAAAAGAATAGTAACTTCGAAACAAAGATTTATTAATCATTGTAATCCATAGCTAATTTGCCACTCATAAGGTATGGTTTATAATCATTTATACCCGCCATATATATTCTCCATCCAACCTGTACTTAGAAACGTTATATATTTGTATATGTTATTTTTAGTACAAGAAAAGGGGTGTAATATTTAATACTCTCTTCAAGGATCTCCAGAAGTTTTCAACACAAAGTGAGCCTTACAGGTTTAATTAGGTGAGAAATAATCACTGAAGCAATGATTTATGTGAATTAATACAGATATTAATAGAGAATATAAAGTTTTTATCGAAAAAATGTCTTCTTAGAATGCCTATGAAACTACAGTAACCACGAATATAAACAGAAGTTTGGATATAAAGAATATCTCACTCAGCATGCAAATCGAAATATTTCAATTTCAAAGATTGAAAGTTCATTTTAAAAATAAAATCACGTTTAAATATAGAATTCTATGGAATCAACGCTTATTATCTTGGTTTAAAAACTGCATATTATGTAAAAAATGGTTAGATTTGTGGCGATCAATGGCGTTTTCAGTAGTAAAATGCTTTTCGTCATAATTTTTTAAGAAGAGTTTAAAAATATGCATTTTTACAATGTCATCTTAGGAATATGAAATTACTTTGGGTCTCTAGTGCAACAAATTAAAGAGTTAATCACTCCTACCATGATAACATAGACTGTTTAAAGTTCTTCGTGACCGATTCTGATTTTCAAGTTTAGATTGTATTCATTATTAAATATGGCTAATAATTTAATAATAGATTTAATGTAAATTTCTAAATATTTCGCAAACCTAAGAACCCATTTGCAGTATTTGTGGTACTCAAAATTTAAATAGACAATATGCATGTTCAGCATTTCAAGTAGGTTTGGGTTGAGTTATTGCAGTGCGATTCGGGCTTTCCAATGTATCGAAAGAAATCAACCATCTCATCATTTTGAATCTCGTTATGCTCTCGAGGTTAGACGCTGCGCCTTCTCGGCGACATGCCAGAGGATGGGTTTGGTTTGTTTATCAGTCAATAATCACTTTTATGCGCATGAGTGCTAGTTAGGATTTTCAGTATAAAGTGGAAGTCTGCTACTTTTTGCAGAATATGAAAAGACATTATGTAAAAGGTATCAGAATATTTAAAAATAAAGTGGAAATGAATGTTCCTTCTTAGGATATTAAACTTTGAAATTTATAAAAGATGAAAATTTCAAAAATAGAAGAACAAGTGTATGATATATTTTCAATAAAAATATTGTTATTTTCATCGGTTCTAATTTTTTCCAATAAAATATAGAGTAATTTTAATCCCAAAACATCATAAAGGAATTCCATATGCATTTACATAAATTCTTTATCTAAGAAATTTATTAAACGTTTTTTTTTGAGGGGGGGCTCAATAGTACAAAGACTTTCAGCTTACACATTTTTTAAGAAAAGTGCTGAGGTTTTCTGGAGTTTTTCCTTGGTGACAAGAAGAGAGAGCTGAGTGATAAGCATTTGTTTTCATCAATTTTTAGGTTTAATTCCTACCTCAGGCGTATATGACTCTGTAGTGGTTTTTTAGACACTTTACACCGTAAGTCTTAGTAAAATTAATTTTCGTATGCCAAAATTGATAGAAGAGCAACAAGCAAACCTTAGCAACATGACAACGTTTCACTATTAAACTAAGTCCTTCCTTAGGCCACTATGCTGTAAATTTTAATCTTGATAGCACCGTTCAGGTATTTGTCTATCCGCATTTAGCAATATAAAGCGGAATATTTTCCGAAAATATTTAATATTTTTGGAAAGGGCAGTGGTAGGAAATCTTTATTTGGAACATGATGGCCCGGGTTCTATCTCAGTCACTGTTGAAAAACATGAGAAAGATGTTGCGCTTCTGCCCTCTCGTCAGTTGAAGTGGGTTTTTGGGATTGAAGCCCTTGCGGCACATGAATACAGTTCACTATCTTTTAAAAGTTTAATTTACGCGGTGGAAGCGAAAATACCTTACAATGGTCTTCAACTGTTTGGCTGTACAATATTTTTGAAAAATATTTAACGTTCAACTGTGTCATTCTCTTTTACAAGCCCTAAAGTATTAGCAACATTTTCATATTGCATAATTCATAATGAAATCCTTATTCTGCGTGTCCACAGAATTTTATTCCGAAGTTAAATTGAGAACAAGCTGCCCAGAATGAAATGAAACTTATAACAGAATATGCACCTGACTAATTTAAAAAAAAAACTGTTTCGTTTCAATATTTTGATTACAACATTAGTAATTAACATAAATTGTATTTTTGGCTCTGATTAGAAGGTACTGTAAAGTTGGAGATATCGCTATGCGTATTATTCAAGAATTGTGCTCGCTTCAAGAACGCATCATATTTTCCCCTGTCTTAAAATAATAATGGAAAAAACTCCATGGCCTGAGATCACTCTCTCACTTCTAACATTAAGCAATATTTTTTCCAAAAGTTAAATGATGCTATTCACTATTTTTTCAATTTTTGTATATTGCTTTTGATTACTGCAGCGAAATTGTTTTTGATTATTCCTTTACATCGCCCATCTGAAATGCATTTGGAGCTCAGAAGCACTGACTACAACATTTAATAACTTTGTAACTAAAAGTAAATTTCAAACGTCATTCGTTTTTTATATTAGTTGATCTATGCAGGACTTAAATTTGTGGTATAAAACAATTTTGAACACAACTAAGTAAAGACCCTTAAATAGTAAATGTCAGTATTTTTTAAATTAATCCATTTTTCCTGTTTTCGCAGCTTGTTTCATAAGCTTCTCCAAAAGAGATAAAAAAAAATATTAATGAATTCTAATTGCTTTAAGATTTGTCGAAGAAACTCTTTCAAGAACTCGGTGTATTAAAGCTTTGAACGACTGTTTTAATAATGATCCTTTATATTATTTTATGATAACAGAGGAACTCAATCAATAATAAGCGATGGGTACAGATTTTTTTATTGTTTATTACTATTATTATTTATTAGTTTTAAGAGAATGAATGTATATATCTTAAATCAATATTTACACCTGCTTCTGAAAGTTCCATCAAATGTATTGCTTTAGTTTATATTCTTGCTTTTTATATTACAAAATTCTCTCTTAACTACTTTTACATTAAACGACCGAAACACAATCTTATATTTTATTCATCCAAAGCCAGTATTCAAGGTCGGCGTTTAGTCGAATGTTACCATGGTAACAGATCTCGACACTGACAATAATTACATCCAATTACTTTATCGTGAAAAAAACTCGTAATATAATGAAATAGAAATTTTTTTCTGTAAAATGAGGGTAGCTATACAAAGAACAGAGAGTGAATATTCATAATCTTTAAAGATGTCAAAGTTTATTTTTCCGCTAATGAAAATTTCAATGTACATCGATTAAGATTTCTCAATACATGTTTAAACTAAAAGAATAAAAACGTCATGTATTTCATCGAAAATTAAAATTATTGATTAAATCTCTAAATAGCGCTATTAAGGTAATGTATTCAAATATTTGTATATTTCTCTATTCAATGTCTACATTAAAGCAAAAAGAAAAAATATATAGTTTTTATTTCATCACTTTTATGAAAAAAAATTAGTTAAACATGTAAAGTGTTTGTATTAAATATACTTTATTTCTTCATAGCACAAAAAAGTAAGTGGCGCATGAAAACTGTTACAATATTTAAAAATAATCTTTTATATCTACTTAACAAAATTATAAACTTGATTGAAGTTACACAACAAACCATAATAAAATCTTCTAATTATATATCTAATTACTTTTAATTTTTTATTATATATAAATATATATTCTTTTAATCTTCTCAATAGATAAGAAAAATTAGAAAGAAATCAAAAAAGTAATAATATTAATTTAATCTTTAAATTCCCTTAAACTTTTAAAACTAAAATGAATGTAACAAGGTGGTTTAAATGGGCTGTAAATCTAGATATCTTGAATTTGCTCTATTAACAAGATGTATTGAATTTGTAATCACATGTAAATTAAAAAGAAATAATTTATTTCAACTCGAAATAAGTATATTTCATTTTTATGAAGCATATTACGAAAATAGTTTTCCTTACTTATAAAATAGTTTTAGCACTTAAAGCAGAATATGATGAACAATTCACTTTAATTTAAAAAAAAATTAAATGTGAATATTATGAAATACATTTCCATATATTTAAAAAATTGACATAACAAAATCAACCAAGAAACAAATTCGAAAACAAATTGCAACATCAAGAAAGATAAGACATATCACAACAAAATTTATTTATTTTGTAAATAACATGTTGGCCAAGAATTAAATGATGTACTTGCCCATTCTGCATGTTATCTCGATAAAAATAGAGGGCTTACAGGTATTTATTTATCAACGTTCGCATATATGTATTTATCTTATATTTATGTAATGGTATTTGAAATGGAAGGTTTCGTGTTATATCTCAACCACGGTTAACTACAATATTTGCCACCCAAATTCCACAACACCAAGAAAAACAAGAGATATCACAACAAAATTTATTTTGTACATATCACGCTCACCAAGTATCCCATGGTTAAATTGATAGACTTCTGTGAAGTGTAGTTCCTGCCAAAATCAGTAATCAGAGTAACAACCATTATTGATGATCACTGCTGCAACAGCCTCGTTATTTATTCAAAGATGGATGTGTTCTTGAAATACAGTAGACCAAGCAGCTTCCACAAGTTGTCAAAGTTGATCGGTGTGATAGCTAAGGATATAATCTGGGTCAATCGTAGAGCAACCACACACACACGTGGATCACATGTTTTTTATTCCGTAAGATCCGAATAACGAGCCGACCAGGAAAGCACTTCAACCTGTCGATTAACCGAATATTATCCTTGGACAATGAGCGTCACGTGTGGTCGCATATTATCGTGTTGAAATATGGCTGTGAGCAAGCCCTGAAGGATAGAAAGAACAACTGACTCCAAAACTTCGTAGACGTACAGCTGGCTGTTTTAAGTCCCGCCAATGAGTGCTACAGGAATTCGAGAGTGATATCCAATACCACGCCATACCATAATACCTTGGGCGGGACCAGTCTGGTTGTGCATAAAGCAGCTGTTCAGTATCTTCTCTCCACGGTGTCAACAGACTCGAATGCGACCATCGTGGTGTTGTAGACAGAAACGTGACACGTCAATAACGTAAATTTCATTCAATTCTGCGATCCACATCCTTCTTTCATCGCACCATTGGCAATCGAGACGTCTTTGGTTCTGCGTCAAGAGTAGACGAAGCAATGGACGTCTTGCAGACAGACCACTCTGCTGTTAATGGCGTCGAATGGTGCTCACAGACAATTGATGACGCGTTACGACTGAATGTGCCGTAGTATGATGCATGATGCGGCTGAGTGATCCGTCACTGTCACGCACACAATTTGCACTGAGCCACACACATATATATATATATATATATATATATATATGTATATAAGTATAGATAGGTGAGAGTGTCACAATGATCTCCAAGTGACTCAAATACTTTCTGGAATAGAAATGATACCATTTTTTGATTTCTAGTGCATAGAATATTTTATGCAAAATTTTACGTGGGTTTTCCTTGATATGTGACATTTTTTTACATAAGAAAAGAAACCGCTTAAAAACTTGGTTTCTATCGTAACACCAAAAAACGATTAAACATCATTGACACCGAGTAATGGACTTATAAGGGTCTGTTACAAGAATTTCTAATATTTATCTTGTATCACATTGCCATCAGGGAAGAATTTTTGTACATAAATGCATATATTTACATGTAGAAAGGAAATTCCTAAAATGTAATTTAGTTAAAAGATCGGTTTCTTTTTCTAAAAACATTTTTCCTCGTGAAACTTTAGAGTACTGAATATGTGTAGAATACTGATTATGTGTGAATATAAGTCATGTCGCGCATATTTTGCTTTGAAACCACAATTTTGTTTAAGTTAGTATTTTCGCATGTTATTTAAGTTCATTTCAGACATTTTAAGCATCCTTAGCTAGTAAATAGCAAACATTAAGAAGCAGAAATATATATATATATATATATATATATATATATATATATATATATATATATATATATATATATATATATTACTTATTCTTAAACAATTTATGGAAAAAAAATTTATATTTAAGAATGTATTTAATTTTATGCTATTTGAATTTTTATTTCTATATTTATGATAATAACATTTAAAATGTATTTTATAATGTATACACGCATTTTTTT
>JAPDSC010035773.1:0-11650 GCA_026290005.1 Latrodectus geometricus
ACTTGTATTAATTTTAAAAACTAGAATTATTTGAATAGTGAAACTAATTGCGTTAAAATATGAAATATTTACAAGCGTAGTTATTTACATCTTGATGTATAAAAATTAAGTTAGCTGCGATGGCAACGTTGATTTTATTTAAGCTAGTGGCAACCACTCAAATACATGTTTAATCTTGTATGAACAGGATATTTCTTGCACGATCTTGATTTATCTTGTAAATCCTGACTCCAATGCTCGTAGATAACCATTTTACTCCTTTTTTTCCTTCCGCTGGCGGAAAGTTACATTATTATATTTTAACCAATGAGATGATAAAGAAGAGAGGGATGTCATACCTTTTAACCTATGAAGAGTTGATAAATAAAATATAGTTCTTAAACTCAGACGAGGATTACTCTTATACTTGCCATTTCTCTTGTGGATTCCTAACTACTTTCCTTCTGTTTTCGTTAAGAAAGAAATCGATTTCTTAGTTCGCATTAAATATTTAGTCAAATATGTCAATGAAAAGAGTGTCTAATTTTGATAAGCCATCCTGTGTTAAAAAGCTTCGTTTTGATGATGAAGTGAAAGTTCATGAAGATGAAATTACACCTAAATTTCCACCCAATTATTTCACCTGGGAGGAGAAAATTTCGTCTTTGTTTCATACTTTGCAAACCAAGTTCGTATCCATTTACGGAAGTACATACGCCATGAATCTGGATATCTTCAGCCAACTACAATGGGGGTAACTCTTTCACCATGTGTGTGGGAATACCTCACTAAAGAAATGAATATTCTTTTATTTGACTTTACATCAACATCTAGCCCTGTGTTAATACGAGACAGTATTTTGATCGCACCAGTGACTACTGCTGAAAATTCTTTCAGCATATCTTTGCAACGATATTTTGTGAAGAAAGACTTTTCCCGATGTTTCCTACCAGATATTTTCCTGCTGACTGAAAATGAATGGATTCGTAATGATGTATCCACATGTGTCACAACTCTCCTTCTCGATCATTTGTTACGTTATTCAATTTTGAAAGGAGTCAAAAACCAAGCTCCGGTGTATCCTGCAGCTCTTGTATCATCAATAAATATTCCACAATCTGATGTTGAGTTGGCGCTTACGACATCACTAACTGAACTACTTCAAAATCATTTAGCTGAACAAATGAAAAATGTGTTTACCTGTTACGGTTGTTTTTTTAAATATGAAAATCAACTTGGTCATGAATGTTTGACGATGAATTATAATGATAGACTCATTCAATATGAACAACTAGCATTGTTTTCTATTGACTTTGAAAAATTAGCTCTTGACTATGTAAACCATAATGCAAATTTTGTAAACTATATAACTAAAACTTTTTTGTTGAAACTTAACATGAATATGTATGTTATTAAAGAATGCTAAGGATTTATACATAGCATCTGATCCTACTCCTGTACGTATTTGTTAACAATAAAATAATTTTTTCTGTATTTATGTCTCAAATTATTTTTAAACATCACAACATAGTTAATATTATTTTAAGATTATATAAATGAATTTTATAATTTTTAGCTCTTTGCTTTTAAATAATTTGATAAATATTTTCTGATATAAAGTTGCTATATATATTAGTAAATAATAAATTTCTTTTAGTTATTGATCTTGCTGTGAATGTGAAACAAACTTACTTTTTTTTCTCTTAAGACTTATTTTATTATGGAAATTGAATTAGCTTCTAAAACACCAAAACACCCCGGAAGCTTAGGTGGTATCGATAGTCTTTATTGTGCAACTAATAAAAAATATTCTAAGCATAAAATTAAAGATTTTTTGGAAAGTAAATCTTCATATACATTGCACAAACCTGTACAGAAATCATTCATCAGAAATAGAGTCTTAGTAAGTGGTATGAAAAAACAATTCCAAGCTGATTTAGTTGACATGCAATCCTTATCGGAGTATAATAATAATTACAAATACTTATTGACTTGCATTAATATCTTTTCAAAATATGCTTGGGTTATTGCCTTAAAAGATAAAAAAGCTGAATCCATATTGTTCGCTTTTAAAAAAGTATTTTCAGTGAGAATTCCTTGCAAGATTCAAACAGATGAAGGGAAAGAATTTACAAATAAATTGATTCAGAGATATTTAAAAATAATGAGAATTGGCTTTTTCACTACAAATAATTACACTGAAGCTTCTGTTATAGAACTTTTTAACAGAACATTAAAAATAAAAATGTGGAAGTATTTTACATTATATAAAACTAAGTGCTATATTGATGTAATCAACGACTTAGTGAACAGTTACAATCATACATGGCATCGTAGTATTCAGACAACTCCTGCATCTGTGACGAAAGAAACTGAAAAAGAAATTTGGAGAGTTTTATATGGAAAAAAAATAGCTGTAAATAATAAACCAAAGCTAAAGATTGGAGATAAAAAAAGAATCAGCAGAGAAAAATAAATTTTTGAGAAAGGCTACGAGCAAAACTGGACCACAGAAATATTTACCATTTATGAAATTATCAACAGAAATCCTATCGCGTATAAATTGAAAGATCTATTAGGAGAAGTTATCAAAGGTACATTTTACGAATATGAACTCCAGAGAGTATCGGATTCTGGCTATTATGCAGTCGAGAAAGTTTTAAAAACGAGGACGAAACATGGAAGAAAGGAATATTATGCCAAGTTCCAAGGTTACCCTGAAAAATTCAACACTTGGGTACATGATGTCCAAATAATATAAAAAGATGTTATCTATTATACGTTTCTCAGTCTAGAGGATGTCTTTTTACGTGACGCTAGTTAGCGATAGTTCTATGAACTTTTTTCCAGAAAATAAAATCTTTCATTTCACTACACAACTCCCCTCTCCAATAACTTTAAATGGGGAATGGGAAATTGGATTAGTTGATCTAATATATCCTCATACTTGGTATAACATACGAAATTATAACAATTTATTTGGTTTTGATTTAGGTGATGGTAAGTTAGTTGGTCGCAGAATACCTCCAGGTTGCTATGAACACGTTCTCGATATTATTAAAGCAATGCACATACCATCACATAAAAATAAACTTGAATTATCCTATAACAGTGTCACTAAAAGAGTTAAAATTAAAACTATGGATAAAGTAAAGGTTGTGCTTCACAAAGGAATTGCGCAGTTACTTGGATATGATGCCGATGAATATAGTGGAATCAATGAAAGTCCATATATCACGGATCCTACTGCTTCATTTCCAGTTTTTTACTTATACAGCGATTTAGTGGAGCCTCAAATTGTTGGGGACATTCTTGCTCCACTTCTAAAAATAGTGAAAGTAGAGGGAAAAGATGGTGAAATTATAAATGCTCATTATACTCGTCCACATTATATTCCAATTATTCGTCAAAATTTTCAGACAATTGAAATTAGTTTAAGGCTTCATAATGGTGAGTTAGTACCATTTGAAAGAGGAAGAGTTATAGTCATAATACATTTTCGAATGAAGCAAATAGTTTAAAATATATTCCATTATAGAAGATTTTCTCATTTAGTTGTTGCATTTTGAAGAAGATGTATGTCCCATACGAGTGTTGTGTGAAACAAATCGAGGATTATTATTCCAATCAAACAGGAAGTGGATTTCCCTACTATAGAGGACAATCATTACAAAGAGGCTATGGAATTGGAGGTTGGTTTAAAAATTTATTCCGCTCAGCATTACCATTTTTGTCTCGTGGAGCAAAAGTGGTTGGAAAAGAAGTGTTGAAAACTGGTGCTCAACTAGCAAATGATATAATTGAAGGCCAAAATTTCCAAAAGTCTACTGAATTAAGAGCTAAAGTAGCTGGTAAAAATCTAGCGAAAAAAGTAATTCGTAAAGCCAATGATATGCTAGGTCATGGAAAAAGCTATAAAAGAAAACGTAAAATTCAAAAGCCTAACATTTCCCAGAAGACTAAGAGAGTAAAAGGACGTGATATATTCGATCCGTAAAAATGACTTTTCTTTTGAAGAATTCACCTGAATGTACGAAATCAGAATTAAATTTATTTTCTCTACCACCAACTGAAACTGTTATTGAAAAAGGACATTGGGTTCAATTCCATCCTTTTGCAAATATTTCAGACAGTGGACCTATTGAATTTCTTATATCTGGAAATGGAGAAGATTATCTAGATTTGTCTCAGACTCAAATATATGTGAAAGCAAAGATTGTTAAAAAAGATGGTAATTACTTATCTGATGGTGATAAAGTAGGACCTATAAATCTATTTTTACAATCTCTCTTTTCTCAAGTGGATATCAGTTTAAATGAAAGAATAATTTCTTCAAGTAATAACACGTATGCTTATAGAGCAATCATAGAAACTTTATTGAACCATGGATATGACAGTAAAACTTCTCGCCTGACATCAGAAATTTATTATAAAGATACAGCTGGTCGAATGAATGCACATGATGATGAAAAAGTGTCTGAAAGTAATGAAGGATTTAATAAAAGAGCTGCATTATTTAAAAAAAAGCACAACAGTTGATATGGTTGGGAGACTTCACGTTGATTTATTTAATCAAGACAGACTATTACTCAATTTAGTAGATTTAAAAGTGAAATTAATCAGAAGCAAACCTGAATTCTGCTTAATGGGTATTGGTGATTATAAAGTGGTATTTGATCATGTATCGTTATTTGTAAGGAAAGTACGTGTTAATCCCGCTATAATACTTGCTCATGGGAAAGCTTTAGAAAAATCCACTGCAATGTATCCCATTAACAGAGTTATTTGCAAAGCCTTATCTGTACCAAAATCTAGTTATTCATTCGTCCAAGATAATGTTTTCACCGGACAAATGCCTAAAAGATTGGTATTAGCTTGTGTTGATAACGATGCATTTAATGGAGACTACACGAAAACTCCCTTTGACTTCAAACACTACTTTATGAATTTCCTGGGAGTATATATAGATGGTCAACCAGTTCCTCATCAGCCTTTAGAATTGCATTTTGAAAATGAAGGATATCTAAGAGCATATCAAAACTTATTTTTAAACAAAAATGGCTTATTTATTTCAAGAGATGATTTTGCAAAAGGATATGCACTATTTTTATTTGATTTGTCTCCTGATCTTTGTGAAGGAGAACATTTTAATCTAATTCGTCATAACAATTTAAGGATAGAAGCCAAATTTGCAAAACCATTAAAACAGACCATCTCGTTTATAGTTTTTGCAGAATTCGAATCCTTAATTGAAATCAATAAGTCTAGAAATATATTATTCGACTTTGGTAACTAATGTATGCTTCGCAAATACAGCAGATTTTAACTGGAAATAGTTATACATCACGTCATTTCTCTGGAGTGTTTCCAGCAGATCAGCTTCCACCAGTAAAGGAGAACATGTCTATAATTGTTAATACTGATACTCATGATAAGGAAGATTCTCATTGGCTAGCTATGTTTATACAAAATAAGCGAAAACTGGAATTTTTTGATTCTTTTGGACTTTCACCTTATTATTATGAGCCATATATATCAAATTATGCCAAACAATTTCAAGCAGTGGAATGGAATGAATGCCCCCTTCAAAGTATTACTTCTAATGTATGTGGACAGTATTGTATATTTTTCATTGTAAAACGAAGTCAGGGATTTACTCTGAGATATTTGCTGCAAGAAATGTGTAAAACTGAGAAAATGATTTTCGAATGTATAGCTATTTTAAAATAAGGTATGGTGTAAATATGGTTTTTAGAAGTTGAATAAAAAATAAATTTCCTACATATGTGTCTTTTCTTAGAAATTTTTCATTACATGTACATTAAAAAATGAAAAACATTTTGCAGAGAATCATCTATCTGTTAACTCAAATGGATGGTTTTTAATGATTTCAAAAATTATTATAATGTAAATAAATATATAAAATGCAGGAATACAAGCATTTTTTTTCAATGTTTAGTTTTATTATTTCCTCAAAAATATATTACAAACTTATCCAAGACATTGGTTTGGCATACATTATATGTTTTTTCAAAAATTTATTCTTTACATTCGACATAGAAAAATTATTTTTTAGCAGTGCATCGTAGAACATTTGAAATCCTGCAGGTTTCACTTTCCTGTGTCTAATCAAATGAATGATAAGGTCAACAATATTTGTATTTGGTATGACTTCTCCACTAATTACCATCTCCTTTTTAGATGACCAAAATATATTGCTTTGATTATGCTTAAAAAAGTCAATTATAACTTTCACAATAGCTTTACGATTCGGTGGAGAAGCATTCAAAATATCTTTTTTGATGAAGTCCAATTTGTATCCCTCTGAATCAGAAATTATAGAATCTTCCACACTCAATCGTTCTTCTTCTTTCTTTATGTTGTTCTTTTCGGAAATTGCGTCCGACACATCACTTTTCAATTGATCTGTACTGGGTATTTCCTCTACGTAATCACTGTTTACTGATTGTGAATCAACAAATGACTTCTGCGTAGAGTTTTCTGAATCATAATTTTCATGATTATTTTCAGAGTTTTTTGGAAGAATAAAATTAACATACTTTTGTAATGCCTGTAAATATAAAGTTGCTTTTTCGGAATCGCTCAAATTCTTCTTCTTTAAGACATCATTCATTTTCTTGTCTAGTTCTGATAACTTTGATTGAATGAAGTTTTGAAACCTTTCTTCAGGCAAAAGAACAAATTTTTTAATGTGCTCCATTGAATATATATGATAGAGCTGTTACTGCAGCTGGTAAAATAAAACTTAAAAAACCTTCTCCCTTTTGGAGTAGTATTCTTCATTTTGTACAGTAGGACGGACTTTACCCCGAGTTGACGAATAACTTTTTTGAAAGGAATAAGTTTATTATTTTTATTTTTGGACAGTTTCACATTCCCTCTCAAAACATTAACTATGCATTCACAAACAGATTTAATTTCTGAGTTGGAACACTTTTTTAAAAAGTTTCGCTTTTCACTGCTTTTAGTTAACAGCTTCAGAAATTCAGCATGTTTCTTCGCAGACATATTTAACTAAAATGAAGTTTATTTTGGGATCTAAGCTCTTTAATATAATTCCTAAATGTAAAAGCTTTTAATAAAGCACAGTGTTTGAAATGCAACGGATGTAATTGACATTTTTCAAAATGTTTAGGTAGTTGCTCAACTTTTGAACAGCCGAAATCTTCCAAATTGTAAATTTTACAATGTAAAATCTTTTCCAAAAAAATCTTTTTTTCTAATCCCTTTACATAAATTTCAGTATGATTTTCTATCAAAGAATGCAGTATGTATTCAAGTTTTTCATATTTAACTTCCCCATACTTCCATGGTATGCGGTGCAAATTGCGCTCCACCCATGAAAAAATAGGAATATATTTCTTTGGGAAATATTTCTTGGGGGGTAGGAAAATGTAGTGACCAGTATTTTTACTTTCTACTGTACAAAAAGCTAATTCTTTTATGATAAAAAAATTGGGTTTCACTACAAACCCCTCAAAATCGATAACAAGAGCCATGTATATTTAACGAAATCAGGAAAGAGAATGTCTATCGTGGTAAGTAGACAACTTGTTTATCACCTGGAAAAATACCACTGCGCAAGCGCAGCCTCTCATCTGTATCAGGTTTTAAATCAATGAATAAATACCCATAGGCTGGAGTTGTAGCATCTTCAAAACTTTTCATAAAATATTTTGGTTTGGATGGATACATTTGTTTAGCAAGACATGCAATATGCATTTTATCCCGAATATTTTTAAAACAGCACATGTACGAAGAATTTAAAGAAATGTTTCACATTTCTTTTCCTTTGTGAAACATATTTTGAACAATAAAAATGATAGACAGATTTTTATGGTGACTTCCTCTAGTAAATATATTAGATAGAGTTTTATCATTGCCTAATTCCGACATTAAGTCATCAATAACTATTAACGAATCAGTCAGATCATGAATATTGGAGGGTAATCCTTCAACAAATTCTACGCCTGTCATTTCATTGAATGCATTTTGGTATACACCATAACACCAGATGGTTTTGGATGGCTTTGGTTTGATAACATTAGAATTTGAAATTCGCTTAACGAAATAAGTTTTCCCACTGTTTGATGGGCCACAGATTAACAAGGAGAAAGGGTGTTTCAAATATGGAAACTCCATGTCGAATGATGAGATATTTAGAGTCATAAAACTTTTAATGATTCCGTTTCCACATCACCCAAGGGGTAGGAATCACGATGCGTTTTTTTTTTATAGAGGTTTGCCAAGAACCCTAATCCTCTTTTTTTCTGCATGGTTTGGATATTGTGAGATTTGCTCTCAATTCGCTTGAAGACAGCATGATCTCTGTGCTTCAAGAATAAACATCTCTTATAATTTTCTTGTTTAAGTTTTCTTTTAAGGATACATTTCGGTACACCCTTGGCAGTTTTTTTCTCAATTGCCTTGGTCTTTAGTGAGAACACTTTTGCTTTTAAGCCAACAAACTCTAATTATTTCTCCATTCATTTCATCTTTCATCTTACCTAACACTTTTTTATTTATGTCACTATGTAAATAATGGTCTTTAGGATAGTCTGAAGTATCAAATAAATGGATATTATTCTTCAGATCTTCATATATATTTCCTGTTTCTATCTCGTAACACAAGGAATCCGTGTCCGTAAAAAGCAACAAAGCCTTGTTTCCATATTTTTCTTTAATAAAATTGTAGTGAAAATCAAACATTAATATTTTCGAAATGTCTAAAATACTAAAACCGATATATATTGGTCTATTCAGTAAAAGTGAAGTTATTTTTCTTTCTACTGAAACCAAGTCATTTTCAAAACACTTAAAAGCATGAAATGATGGAGAAGCCAATAATTTTTTTGCTTTTTTTTTTCCGTTTGTACCAAATCTATTTTCGTTCGGTTTCTTAAGTTTTCCATAGTTTTTCCGAATACGGAATTATTTAATAATTTAAAAAGATCTTTTTCAAAATTACTCTTTGCAATTTTTCTTTGCTCAGTATTAAATTCAATATATTTCTTCATCCTTGGACTTTGCTTGAATTTTAAAATTCTGTGAATTCTAATTACTTTCAATCCAAGAGCAACATAAAGTTTTAGGTTTCGATAATGAATAACGTAATTTTTTTTAGACATTAAATTTGGAACTAATTTTTCCACTTTGGGAGTCTTCATATTAAATAATTTAGCCAGGTTTTTTGAATAGTCCGATGTTACTATTTTATGCATATCCATTTTCTCGGGTGCCAATGGATAGCAATTGTGCATATCGTGGAGTTCAGAAGGGTACTCCAAATCCACTTCTAATATGTAACCTATTTCTGATTCATCTGATATGCTTAGAAAATCAATACTAGTTGGCTCGATCCATTCAAAATTTCCAGTCGGTAAGTACTGCAACATCGCCCAACCGTAGAGATTATTCGCATCCAAATAAAGAATATATTTATTTGGTTTCTCTGGGTCATAATCGTTTGAATCAAGAAAAGGATTGTTTGCTTTACTGTATCGATGACTTATCATTGCAATACCACCTCTGATTCCTTTTTCTACAAACAGATGCATGTCTGGATCTGTTAAAAGTTCTAATTTTACACCAGTCATTTTAAGGCATGCTTGCCATGCTAACCCTGGTGCTATAAATGAATGGCAAGGGTCTAAGTTATAGAAACTTTGACAAACATTTCTAAAATTTTGAGATACGTCTGCTAGTATAAAAACATCACTTAAAATATAGAGGTTATGATAGTCGCCTAGGGTTTTTAAATTAAATATTTCCCATAGTTTTTTTACTCTTTCATATTCTTCTTCTGATAAGTCTTCTTCACTTAAACTATTGTGAAAACATTCTTTCGGTGGTAGGGTCGTTTCTTTAAATTTCTCAAAAGAATTAAAATATTCATAAGAGTAGCAACCTTTTTTTAGTAAAAGTTCTGCATTATCACCAAAGTAAGAAGTAGAAAGAGAGAAGTTGTTTTTGGGTAAAGCTTCGGCAAGTTTTTCTAGAGAAGCATTTAAAAATTGTAGGGAATCTAAAAATCTTAGATTATTTAATGAAAAGGATATGTATTTTTCAGAATTGGTTGGTATGCATTTAATAGATTTATCCTTAAATTTCCTAACCAACTTCATTATTAAATGACTATCATAACCTCGAAGATTTTGAAATATTACTAGGATAAACTTTTCAGTTTTAAATTTTAAGTTACATTGATTATGTGCTGCATCCCTGTATTCACTAGTCATATGATCGTGATCACGGACCTTATCATTTTTAAGAGCTTTCTCACATACATGACATATTTCAGCTTTCGCGAAATTATTCTCATCTTGTTTTGACATTATAATTGGAGTATTTTTCGTGATAATTTTCATTAATGTTTCTTCAAGCTGGAATACGTCTGTTAAAAATAATTCAACAGCTTTTTCACCCCGATAAATTTTTGGTGGCTGAAATAGTTTTCCTTTTGAATCCACAACGACATATGCATATCCACATGGTACATGAGAAGAAATTGATGTGGAGAAAGATTTCTTCTCCTCTGGCATGCAAGTATGAATTTCTTGGTGAATGCATTTGAAGTCTGCATATATAGTATATGGGACAGTAAGCTGATGATGAAAATTCTGAAATTGTAAAAATTTATTTTCCTCTGTAGGCATTTTTATTTTTTGTGGACCGTTCGGTTCACATACTTCAACATGAGCATCAAGCGTATCTTTCTGGGCAAAACGGTGCAAGCAATAATTGCAGTAAAATGATTCATGTTGGTGATTTGATAAATCCCCAAGCAAACGACTCATATTTTTAGTCAGACAATAATGGTTTTGATCATTATCAGAAATTAAAATAAGATTGACATGTTTATCAAATTTTGCTGTAGTTATTCGAAGGAGGAAAACTTCTTTTTCCCAACCGAAAACATTTACTGAAATTTTATTATTTTTTTCAAATTGGGTGATTTTATTTATTGGTACAGGAAAAGTGATACCCTCAACATTTAATTCTCCTTCATATTGTTCATAATGTGTAATGCGCTTTGCTTGATTTTCTGCGGGGTGAAGAGAAGCTTAAATGCTCCATAAAAAACACTTTTGATCGTTATTTTTTATATTAATTACGGAATTTTTTTTAGCAATGGAGGGTGGTAATGGTAAATAAGAATTTCCTACAAGTGGTTCATAAGTGCATGTCCTTAATTCAAGAAATTGAATTTTATCAAGTAGCCAACCACTGCCACGTTCCATAAACTCTTCAAAAGAGGAATATATTTTTGAAAATGCCTCATTGATAAAGGAGGTTACTTCATCACCTTCTAAAGTTTTTACACATTTTGAACGAAAGAGAGATATGCACATTTCATCCTCTTCTTCAATTTTATTCCTCATAAATTTAATTTTCGCATTGGTATACCATTTAATACCATGGTGAGAGCGAGCTTCGTTTTTAATAACACTCTCAGTTTCTACTTCTGCATTTAGTAAAAAAACTTTTAGGTCTTTCTCATTTGCAGGAGTAGGATAAATGATGTTCTTTTGAAATGTATTTAAAATTCTTTTTCCATATTTTACATTAGTGGATTGCGCAGAGGTCGATGGTACTGATGTAGTTGAAGCAGAATTGTTTGTTGAAATTAAGGTACGTTGAATTTTCTGTC
>JAPDSC010035775.1:5171-21371 GCA_026290005.1 Latrodectus geometricus
TATATATATATATATCAAATTGTATATTTCAGTAAAGTATATATTTTAAATATATATTTCCCATACCATGCAGCTTCTTAACGCTTTAAATTATATGCTAAGTTTCAAGAAATTTGGCGTTATTTCGATGGTATGACGAATATATTTATTTAATAACTGCTTTTCTGAAATCTTCAATTTGTTATCATATTTTTGTCCGCTAAGCTATAATTTTCCATAGAACTAATATTTAGAATAAATTAAAAACAAACAAAAATATCAGATTAAAAATACCGTGAGAATCCACTAGCTATATAAATGATGACTATACTAAACACAGATAATTGAAATTAAACATCACTGACATTATCAGTGCCTAAGAATTCTACGAGAAACAGAGCTATATAAATGATGACTATAAACACTGATCATTGAAATTAAACAAAACCGCAATTATAAGTACCTAAAAATACTTTGAGAACCCACTAGCTATATAAATTTTTATTAAACGCTGATCATTTCCATTCTATTTCAGTTATTTTGTGAAAGTTTAAGTATCAGTTTAAGTTATTAAATTTTTAAAAATAAGGACAATGACCATAAGTAATCTAAGTAAAAAAAATATTTATGATATTCTGCAAACTTAAATACCACTGTGCAAAAATGAAGTTATCAAGACTGAATTTCCAAAAACAAAATGTTAGCTTTTAATTATATATAAACTAGATTCACTTTATGAAATTTTAAAGGTAAATGTGATTTGAGAAGATCTATTGTTGAACACTGCTATCAGTCGAAAATGTTTACAATTCCATTTGAAAATTCGTAAATAACTTGATATTTAGTACTCCATACAATTTTAATTTAATCAAAATATGCCTAGATTTTAATTTCCAAATGATAAAAAAAGCAAATTAAAAAAAGCTTTGTTTTTAATTTATTAAAATTACTTATAAATCCAGATTTTTATATTGTACAATTATTCCTGGAGCATTAAACTTACATTATAAACTTTATAAGCAATTTTCAAGGGGAGGAAAGCTTTAATCAAGTGAATCTCCTCCCCTGCCAGATGCGTGTCCATTAATAACGGCGTCTGCAAGTCGAGTCGAGCAGACGGATTGGCTAATGAGAAATGCACACAAGGAATTAAAGATGGTTCAATGGATCGAAAAGTCAGCAGTTGGGCCATGCAGATCACATGCTAGAAGTGGATTAGAGATAAATGTAAACTCTGGAATTGAATTTTTTTTCAACTTGAGATAAATTATCTTTGGCAACAACTTGTATTCAAAAGATACAGATTCCACATAACTATTCTAATGTTTTAACTATTCATATTCAATTACAGAATCTGCATTCGTAAATTTATCATTTGCACTTCAATTTATCTTAAGAGATCCTTTTGTGTTCTTATCTGAATGCTTAGGTCATACGATTTCTACATTTAAAGTTCATATTTCATATTTTTCTCTCTATAAATCATTTTAATCATTTAAAATCAGCCGTGACCTGGCTGGTTAGAGCGTTTGTTCTATTTAGTAGCGGGAGGTAGTGAATTCTAATCCTGACGTGAATTCGTCCATGTTGGATAATGATAGCTGGAGCACGTAAAAGATGTTGTGTGGCGCAATTTCCTCCATATGAACTGATACCTCTGAGGTGGTAGGCCAAGTTTGAGGCTCTTCTTCTTCATCCCATCTAAATTTCCCAGTATAAATTTGGAAGACAACCAATTTCGGGTTAATGATGGTACGTTCACTGGCACGCCAACTATATATGTGTTGCCATCTCATCTTCTTCTACTTGTACGGAATGATGTGAATCCCATAGCTGTAGGACATTAGAAATGATAGATATATTCGACATTGTTTCTCATGTATGATGCCAAACTTAAATAATGAAATTATGAATGAAAAATGTATTTTAGTTATGAAGGGGAAAATAAGAATAATTTATGTCACGCAGTATAACTAGTTATCACAATTTTGTAATGTGCATTATTTGTCAAGATGAATGGTACAAAATGATGACAATTTAATAAATAACTGGTAATACTCTTTCATTGCAAGTACTTAATTATATTGTCATTACGTTTTTAAAATAATGATTAAAACATTCTTTTATGTGAAACGAACATTATATATATATTTCAACTAATAACAAGTTTTCAGAACACAATATAACAATATTTTTAGAAAACTGCTGATGGAAATAAAATAAAATATTAAATGACTTGTAATTGAATAATATAATTGAATACATATTTATAATAAAAACGTAGCTCCTTTTTCAAAGAAATAAATGTAAATTATAACTAATTATGTTTCGCTAAACTATTATTTAGAATTAATGTTTTTATTTAAATTTAATACGTAGGAATTGAATTGGCAGAATTTATAAAATATGTTTCATATTCCTTCTTCACATACTTAATTTTAAATAAGAAATTACACATTTTTCAGAAAATGATTTCTTTAGAAAATACATTTGATTTAATTAATATATTACCTGTGTATTTTTGCTACCGGTAATTTATGAAATAATTTTTATTAAAATGTCTTTACTTTTAAATTGAATATTAAAATTATATTTATATAGTTCTTAACAAATCTATAAATAATAAATTGATTCCTTACAATTAAGTTAATTAAACAATATGTGTTTTATTAATTATAAAATTATTATTCATAAGGCAGTGATGAAATATTTTCTCTGTGAATAATTCAATTATCAAGATTTACAATAGTTCATTTCCAAAATTGATTGTATCTTCAATTGCATTTATTCTTACTGTTAGTCCTGCCATTTAAAGTATCCAATTTAATTCCGCATATTTTTTAATTAAACATTCAAGTATTCACATTCTTTTTTTAAATATATGGTAGATTAAAAATTTAATGGATTGGAAAAACTGAAGACCATGAAAAAAAGCAATGAAATAAAGTATTGATTATTTCTTTGAATTATATCAATCAAAAAATTGATTCTACGATGTACAAAAAAATTTAAATTTCCACCAAGTAAAATATTCTATGGAATATTGGATCGATTTACATGCTTCAGAAATAAGGAAACTATATAACATTCAAATTTGTTTCTCAACAATTGTGCTTGGAACCTAAAGGATCGTAACATTTATCATCCATGGCTGCAGAATGAATGAATTCAAACATTCTACTCGGAAGAGCGTAATCTATCACTATTTAAACATCATAAATTATCCAAGTATCTTGCTCTATTAAAAAGCTTGAACTTCAAGAATTTGGTGAGTAGTGAAGTGCAATTAATGAAAGATTTTGCGTCAAATTTTAAATGTCTAGAAATATTTTTCTCAATTGCTGCAATTAATGCTGTAAATCGAAAAGTTCTAAAAATAAAATTATTTTTCTAAAGCAAAACTAGCCAGAAATAGCTTCCAGATTTTTATATATACAAAGGAGGAAATTTATCTTCCAAATCTGTTTTCAGATAAAAACGGGATCAAGTGAAGTACATTTAAAACTTGTTTCAACTTTAAAAATTATCATTAAAATGTATTAAAGTATCTACTTAAAATATAGAATTTCGTCATATTAATATATATATATATATATATATATATATATATATATATATTAAAGACAGTAGTAAGAAGGAACTGTACAGTTCAATACAAATAAGAAAAATTCAAGAAAAATTGTGTAATACAATAGGGAAAAGTCATAGATATCATGTTTTGAACAGGAGGTAGTTGGTCAAGGATGCAAATAGAATACTCTTTTCTGACAAGCACGATGAACATCAATCTAATTCTCTACATATATATATATATATATATATATATATATATATATATTTCAAAATATTTAGTTCTTACAATTTTTATATTAGTAAATTAAAACTACCATTTATAAATATATCATTAACGCAAAACTCTTCAAAAGCAAGCCAAAAAAATGTCTCAAGAATTTTGAAATTTTAATCGTTTGGTGTATTTTGTAAAAACTCGGAATTAAACATCGTGGTAAACGTCTTTGTTAAATAATCCAGAAATGTCAATTCCATTATCTTACTTCTGACTAAAGAACAATTGCATTTCCAAATTTTTCTTTAACTAGAAAAAAATGTTTTTTGCAACACAAACATTTATTTTTATTTTTAAGCAATCAAATATCTTAATTTTAAAGCTTTTCTTAAAAGCATAATATTTTCTTAAGGTTACGTTAATGCACGATTAAAAATAAACGGTAATAATTTAAAATCATTTATCTTTAAAGTGAATGACGAGCCATTCTAGTCCTACTTCTAAAAATGACAACTTTTATGCATAAAACTTTCAATATCTTGGAAAATAATGTGATAAAATGTTTTCTGAAACATCAAGAAATAAAGCAATTTAGTTATATTTTAATAATAAAATTTTTATCATAGCTTGAGCTAAGTTCCAAAATTTACAAAAATCAAATTATTGTGTTGATTAATGCTTACATAATAGCAATATTTTAAACAAAATTGTCTTGAACTACGTTTACTGCGTATGTTACCTGATGACTGTATTAGTTGTCATTTAGCAGTTATAAAGGCCTTTAGGGACTAATGAGATTGAGAAACATAGATTAATGAGGTTTCTGAACACTGATTTCCACTGCATCAATTAAACACCAAAACATTGAATATTAACAATGTGGCTGCCAGCTTGGCGTGATGTCTGATAACGTTTCGGCTTGGATAGTGTAAATTAAGCAAATATTGAAGATTTGAAACAATAATATTATGCCAAATACTCTTTATCAAACATTTTGTAAATATTTGGTGGATATACATATCTATATTTTAAATATATAGATTTATAGAAATTATCGCTCTTAAAATACACTTTGTGAATCTTCCCTTAGAACTAAAATCTCCCAAATCCTTCAGTTAAAACTCACACTGTCTTCTGAAGTTATATTGTTGAAACCAATGACACTCAACCAGAAACCAGCTAACAGTTCGATTTCACATTAGTTAGTTTAAGTTCGCTTGAAAACTCCTGCTGACATAAGGTCGTCATAGCTTTCCCAAACACCCAACAAATAACGAGAAAGTGATGCGATTAAACACGTTATTAGATTTGAAATCGCGGGAGTCTTCCTTCAGTGCCCTCTGCCAGAAAGTGTCACAGTTTGCGGAAGACCTTGTCCCTGCATTCTCCACTATCTTCACCCCTCTTTCCCTGATCGATGACCCCGTTCTGGGGAAAAGAATCAATCCGCCGTTGTTCTTTTCTCGTATATCTCTTCCATCTTTTATTTATTTTCTTTCCTCTGTTTTGTGTCGCTATTTTTGGAACTCTCTGTTTTCTCAATAAAAGTATGTTCCCATCTGGAAGTAGTGACAACTAATAGAATAAACGAAGACAGAACTTGTTATATCGGAGTTTGTCTTAAATGGAGAATCATTCTTCCGTTTCTAAGATTATAAACATTGTTCGGTTTTTAAAAGTGACGTATATAATAGATTAGAAAAATATGTTTGAAAAATGTCTTATATTTTATTTTTAGCAATTTTTTTGATGATATTGTGATCCACAGATACTTCATAATTTATTTGATATATTTAATAACACATTAAAAATACTTACCAAAAAGTTTGCTGTCTTTCATTCCTGAAATTTTTTATGATACTATTTTCTTTTTAAAGTGTAAAAACTAATAAAAAAGTGTAAATAATAGATTAGAAAAATGTGTTTGAAAAACTCCTTTTATTTTATTTTTAGCAATTTTTTTGATGTTATTGTGATGCACAAATACATCATAATTTATTTGAAGTATCAGTAAATGTGTTTAATTTTTCTTTGAATATGAAAGATTATAATTTTTTTCTTTTAATTTTTTATGATAATATTTTCATTTTAAAGCGTAAAAATTAATAAATTCATAGAATTATTTAAAAAAAAAAAAAAAAAAAAACTTACAAATTTTCAAAACTTTTTGATATAATTTGATGATAAGCATCTGTGAAGAGGAATTTAATCGATAAAAAAAGACCAAACACCCCTTTTAATTTATGATTCACTAATGCATTTCAAGTTTTATGCGTTATTCGACGTTTGCTTAAGAGCTAAAATTTAAAGTTTGACATTAAAAAGAATTGAATTTCATGAATTTTATTTGGTAATTATTTAGTAGTTCATGGGTTTTTATAAGCCTGTAATTCCTAATGAATAAAATATGATTACGTCGATGTTAATAAAAAGTAGATATTTATTCAAGATAAAGCATATGTGATTACAAGTGCAAAGATAATGTGAACAAAGATAACAATGCTTGGTTTTCGATATGTTAGATTTATTTAAAAATAACACTTGTAATTGAAAGGAAAAACGTTGGATCAAATCAAAGAATCATTATTAATTAGCTTGAACAAAACTTAATGGCATAATTTTTAGTTTCAGTAAATGTGTTTCATTTTTCTTTCAATATGAAAGATTATAATTTTCTTTCTTTTAATTTTTTAACATGGAATCATAATGATTTTGATTATGATAAATTATATGTGGAATATATTGAAAAGTGAATTTTTTTTGATAATGACCATTTTAGTTTATCAAATATCAGCAAGTAAAAAATAATTAGTAATATTTTGATTAGTTTTATTTTTAAAATTAAAATACCGAAAGAAAGTTCAGCTATCCTTCTTTTAACATGTTATATATTTAGTCTGTTCAAATAAATACATATGAAATGCAATATTTATAAAAAATACTGTTTATCAAGCTTAGTATTTTTGGGATTTTTGATTATTTTAATAATTCACTTGGTAAAATAATAAAAATTTTTTTTACGTTTTTAAAAATTAATCATGCACGATCTCACAATTCTTTTTCCTTTAATATTGCAATTTTATACAACTTTGATGCTTAAAAAGAATTTTATTTATAAAAAAATTACGTAGAAAAAGTATTTTCTTTAAGAAAATATAGTTTAAAAAATATAATGCGAAAAGCATTTGAAAAAATATTCATATATAAATCAATTTTATACAGAAATGTAAAATGGATACATGTAATTCTATTCTATTCAATAAGTTAGATCTGATTGAAAAACTCTAGTGTGTGGCTTTATTTAAATTCTAATCATTAAAGAAATATTAACCAACAAATGTCGGGAAATATTAATATTCTAATCCCCAAAATTTGCCCTTTTAATTTTAAAGTTTTATTATTTATAGTACTTCCTTTGAATAAATATTTTTTTCATGATAACTCTAATGGTTCTGATATTTCTCATTCTCTAATGTATGGAATAATTCAATTAAAAAATGTGCATTAAAGTAAAATAAATATTTAGAACAGGTGGCAAAACTTAAAATATCTATCACAACTTAAGATTCATTATTCGTAAACTTACGCAATTTTTTCAGTAAAATTTACAAAATAATTCATTTTTGTCGAACATCAGTTGATTGTAGATAATGACTATTACATTGGAGAACATTGGACATAGCGAAACAAGAACGGAGCATGGGAATGAAACTAAATTTGGAAATACAGATATGAGATTGACTTGATCCCAAAATCAAAACAATTAAACAAATACAATGTGTAAAATTCGACAAATACCGTGCAACCTTAATTGCTCGTCAGACCAATTCATGCTACTATACACGCCGTCACACGGACCACCATCGAACTGATTAGACTTATAATGTTGTCCTAAGACAGACGTGCCAACAAATTTTGAACAACCCAAATAAATCATGAACAGAATGAAACGGCGGCATCTGACGTTTCAGCTATTCGAAAACATGGTCTATCCGGTACAAATTTGGGGTTTTTTTTCGACCAAGGAAGAATCTGAACATGACGTAGGAAATCTTGGGCAACTCAACCTCTATGCGGACGAGCATTATCTTGCTGAAAAATTGCCCCTGGAAGATCTTATATGGGGTCGAAGAATTTCATCAACATAAAGCTAGCGTGAAAGGTTACACGTACCACAACTAAAATGGAATGGCTATAATAGGCTATGGAACCCCAGACCTTTACTCCTGCATTGCGGAGAATGTGTCATGGCAGGGTGGAAGATACCGTTCATCTAGACTCCTCCACACCCATACACGGTTATCATCTGTCCCAAAAACGAACCAGGATTCATCACTAAACACATGTTTTGTTAATGTTAATCTATTTGTGTAATTGTGCTAGGTCATACCCCGTCTCTCAGGCTAGTCACTACTGTAATCTAAGTCAGCAAGGTTGCATTGTTAAAGGCGATGCACAAAACAATCACTTGGATCACAGATTGGCTTCCACAAGGTATCTGAAAAAATTTGTGGAACAAATGGGACTCCTACATCTCACTGTCTCGTGGAATGAGTTAACTACGTTATACACGATAGCTTGCTGAACGATCCTCCGATCCTCTGTCCTCGTCATCTTCTTAGTCACTCCAGGCTCGGTATGCCACATGTGGGTACAATCTCATATTTATTACTCCCAACATTTTCTGACTGCACACTGCAAAAGACCAACCTGTCGAGCAATATGGCGTGTTGATTAACCTGCGATATTCAAGCCAATTATGAGCCCCCCTTAAATTAGCTTAACTGTGCGAAATGTCTTCTCACGCGTGTCATCGCATACTTAAATCTTCCTAGCGTCGGCTTGTGATCATTAACGTTTCTGTATCTTCCTCTCTGTATCGGTTTACAAAGGGTTCACTTCCTAATTGCAGCACCATTTCCGAGTATATGGCTATGTGCATTGGTACCAAACTTAAATTATTTGCACACCGGATCTCATTGAACGTATTTACCAAATATCTTACTTATACCTTTCCACCTTCTTGTTATACGATTTTCAATATTTCTGAAACCTTATACTATAATAGAAGATTTTTTCATATGATTTCCATCAAAATTTTTAGCTTTATTAAAATTATTAGGTGTTAATTGATGATTCACTGTCCCTTTTCAGGATTTATGATATTTCTTTATGCACATTTTGAAGTTTTTGAAATTTTTTTACTGTCTAATTATCTTCAGTAGGTGGTAGTTGAATTTAAATGCACAGTTTTTAATTACAAATTTTAATTTTTTTAAAACTTAAAAGAAACATTTTTCGAAACATTTTATGATGTGACATATTTATGAATAAATTGTATGCTTTCTATACAATTAAAATATTTGTTTGGTTTTTACGATACTAGTACAAAAATCATAGCTTTGATTCTAATTTCAATGCACTTTATTGTTGAAAATTTCAAATTCCTACAATGATTACATTTAAACTTTCTAATTTGATCAACCCTATATTTGATCAAATATTCTTTATTGTTAAATTTTATTAAATATATTTAATGAAAATATAAATACCAATGTCCTATTTTTAATGATATTAATATCAATAGTAATACATATATCTCCATCTTGGTCTGGAAAGTTCATTCATTAGTTCTTCTCAGCACAAAGCTTTATGTCTTATTCATGCGTTATTTTAAAGATAACATTTGCTTATAATGCATCTTTTTGTTGGCAACAACGCTACGTCTTTTCACTTCAGGCTCATCTGCTGGACTACTGAATAGTTCAATCATCACTTCATGAATTGATCCTGAAAATATTGAATACAATTCATGATTTTAAGATAAAATTAATGATCTTGAGATAATTTAAGTAATTAATCTTACAATTTCATAGTGACGGTCTTAAGTTGATAATTCTGTATGGAAAATGGAAAAAGAGCATTTGCTTGCAAATGCTTATTAGCAAATAAGGGTTGTAGATGTAAATACTTTAAATTATTAAATTTATAGATTGAATTATATATTAACTTTTGAATATTGATATTTTAGTTTTCTTACAGTGATTATTGCGCAGTTATATGCAAATAATACGTTTCTATTATTGTATTATTGTTGTATTATAGAAAATAATTCTTATAATAGCCTCATTAATTAATAACAGTTGAAGACTGTAGAATGAAGCATTTTTAAATTACTTATGGAAATAAACTTCCAAACACACGTAGAATTATTATCTGGAGTATGTTAAAACTGGCTTTTGACTCGAAAATTATATTTTTCTGAAAAAAGTGTGATAGTTTTAAATTTTTGTTTTTCAGTTTGTAATTAATTTAGTTTTCATTTAGTTTCATTACACTTACAAGAGTAAATAAAAATTAAATCGACATTAGTTGGGGTAAAATATTTCATAGTTAAAAATCTAGAATTATAAAAAAGATCAATATATATTTGTATATTTAAAACTCTATATCTTCAAAACAATCGTGTATTTTTTTTTTTTGTTGGAATATTATCAGCACCAATATTAAAATGAATTTTCTTGATTTTTATTTTTATAATATTATTATATTTTAATATATCAATTCCTATTTTTTAATAATTTTATTTTTAAAGTTTATTAAAATCTAATTTTAAGAAATAAATCTAGTAATTATAGCTATTAAGAAAATGGCGGAGCAATTCGTATTTTGTAATTTGCTTAAATAAGTGTTTTATATATAACAAATAGAAAAAAATTTCAATTAATGCAATATCCATCTGATGTTGCCTTGGGGGATATTAACTCCATGCAAGAAATTAGAATTTAAATTAACGAAATGAAACATGTAAATTAATTTAAATGAGAATAAGCTTTTTTGTGAATTGTCGCTCTGAATGAATTCCAGATAATTGAAGTGCGTTTAAATCTCTTTATATTTTTTACATTTGTTAATTTTAGAGAAATTAGATGCACATTTTAATGTTTTTAAATTAGAAAAATGTTATTTCTAAATAAATATATTTAGATGAATAAAGGAAAATAAAGATACCAGTTAAATAAAAATAAACAAGATCTCAATTTCTCTTAATTTTTATATGCTTTTAGCTTAATTATTTTAGAGTTTAGAGTTGAATTCTTTAAATATTCTTTAAAACATGAATTCTTTAAATATTGTTATATGTTAATAAGGATTGTGGGTTTCAAAAATTTTAGAGTAAGAAATTGCTTACAAATATTTCCAATTTCGTAATTACACTTAAATAATTGAGGGAAAAAAAATTGCAACTAATATATTTTATTAAATAAAATTTTGCAATAACACATATGTATATGAAATCAAACATGGCGATATTTCAACATTTGGATGTGTATATATTAATATTAAATATTCAGATGGACTTCTTAAGTGATTGAAAATTTAATGCACTTTATGCAACTATATTTTAAAGAGCTTAAATTAAATTTAATCACTATTTTCTATTATTTCTAAATTAAACAAAATGATAAATATATTAAGAATTGAAAAAATTTAAATACTTCATTCATTAAAAGAAACAATTATATACTTAGTATATATTTATTAAAAATCTAATTTATTTTTAAAATGTTACAAAAAAGAAAATGTTTTCAGCCTTTTTTTTGCATTGAGATGTCTTTTACTTAATTTATTCACATATAATATTTGTCAGAAGTAAACAACTTGAAAAGAATAAATGCAGAATGCTTTTCAATGATACGATGAATTATTTCCATTTTTAAAAAATATTCAATTTAAATTAATATTTTCATTTTATTATTAAAATAAAGAATCTTTACATCAAATCCTGAAAGTTTTGCAAACATTACGAATAAAATATATTCTAAAATTAGTATCTTCCAATTATCTTTATTACTTTTAATGGGAGGGATTCATTAAATAAACCAGAAATGTTTATATCTTCGCAAAGAATAAATTGCAATGAATATCATGTATGAGTAAAACTCTGAACCATATAATTATAAGAAAATGAATCAGTAAAAATATAACTAGTTTCCATTTAATAAGAATCTTCCACTTTCGCTACTTAATAGATAAAATTTTGACTTTTCTTCTATAATGACTAATGTGAAAAGATAATGGGTAAATCTTTGTTTAGTAAATGTTTCTTTAAAACCAAATCTTGTTATCTTGGATCTCAGTTTCGCATTACCAGTTTATGATAAACAAACGACTGGGATTAATTAAGCGCCCTAATGTATAAGAGGATGAGAAATTTGTGAAGGTGAAAAAATTTTACTCCGTACTTAATTTACCGCACTTTCGAAAACAAGTTCTAATTATAATAAATCTGGGTATAAGATGTTTTTGAAAGAGATTAAAACTTTCCAAAAAGAAAAAGAGTTTCATGACTATGAAGATTACTGCAGTTGGAAGTAAAACCTGTATAATTTTTCAAAGCTACACTTTATAATATTAAGCAGCTCAGTTGCATTCATGATGAAAATGATTAAAAATAGTAATGATCAAAATTTATAATTTCTATTTAATTGATTAACATAAATTTGTTCATAATTTTGTACATATTTGTAAAAGATTAAAATAAAAATAAGTTATTTTTATATGGAAATGAGTAGTAAAATTAGGAAGTAAATAGAACATTACACAATTTCAAATTTTTATCAATTACTTATTTAAAAAAAAGTTTTCAAAATAAAATTTAATATATATTTATTAATGTAACGATTTAAATTTTAAAACAACTATTTCCTGTTATGTTGTAGTCAATAATATATTTTTGAAAACAAATAATATAAAAAATATATCAGTAGGTAATTTCTCATATATATATTTAAAAGTTGATGCTAAAATATCAAATACAAAATTTAGTGGTTAGCAAATGCTTTTGGCTTTAGCCTTAAATATATTACATGAATAAAAAATTATAAAAAAAATATAAATTTATCATCCTGAATAATAAAATACTTATATAATGCATTTTTACTTAATAATTCAGAGAAATATTGTATTTCTTTTATACGGATAATATTTCTAAAAATGAAATATATATAATATTTATAAATACATAAATTGTTAAGAATGGTTCTGCAAAGACAATATTAAAGTTTATAAATAAATAAATAAAATTATAAATAATACATATGAATTATAAGGATTGTTTACATACGTTGGTCATTCTTAATTGAATATTTGTTTTTTTTTTTGAGTATAATTTATGAACTCATAAAAAAATTTTAACCACAATGAATAATTTATGAACTCATGTAAAAATTTTAACCACAATGAACTCATTTTTCCATGAAATGCATAATTTTTTACCTATGGACAATTATTAATACAGCTATTTAACTATTAAGAAATAATATTTATGCAATAAATATGTATTTAGAAACAATTAAATATGTCAAACTTCTGTTTTAAATAAAAAATAAAAATAAAAAAAATAAAAAAATTATGTCATCCATAGATTCAATTCATGTCATAATGCATTTCTTATTTCATATGTCATGCATTCATCATTATCTCTGCAAATAATAAATATCTAACTAAGTAACTAACTAAAATATTATAAACATTTTAGTGCCAATTTGTAAAAACTAATAACTTTAGCTAATTTTAAAGCGTGAAAAATTAGAAATAATTTAATAATACAGAATAGTTTGTTCAAAAAATTTGCAAAAAAAAAAAAAAAAAAAAAACTGAAGGGGTATTTTTTTTTTAAATCATACATAGTTTATATGTTATCCGCAATGTGCAAAACATTTAACGTAACTCTGAAAAATATTAACTGCAGATTAAAGCTCTTAGTATTTAAAAACGTCATTTGTATTTTAAAATGATTATAATACGTTTTAATCATGAAATGTTTATTTAGTAATGTTATTACAAATATTAATTATGATATTTAAGATTGACATTAATAATCAATTTTTGCTTTAATAGTCTTTGAAAACTTTAATAATCAATTTTTGATATAAGAGTTTTTTTATCAGTGCCAAATACCGCTATCAGTGCAACAATGGCATCAAATCAATGATATAAACGTTTTTGTAAGCATTACTATTGATATTTACTATGAAAAAATCTTATGTTTGACTATATTATAATTATTTATTTAAAAATGGTCAGTTTTATGAATTGAATTATATATTTTTAATTTGATTTCTAACGTTTTGCACGCAAAAGCATTTATGAGAAAATCTTTATTCACAACTATGTAAGTGCGCTGTAAAAATGCATGCTTCTGCATACTATTTAAAGTGTTAGCTGTATTTCCAACATTAATATTATTCACACCATTCTCTTGCAAATCTTTCTAAATAAATGACAAAAAATGCTTTAGAACGTCTTCTTTATTTCGACTTTATAGTTTTTGCAAAATATTTTTGTCAGCTAAGCTATATCTGGTTAGAAAGAAACTAACACAATATTACTTTCATTTACTCAATATTCTTTGCTGAAATTTATTTCTTTCAATTTCCAAAGCTTCAATATAAATGGAAAGAAAAAAATTTAATCAAAGCCCTAGATACAATCGATGGTTTTAATCAAGGCACGATTTTAGATACAAAGTTTTAATCTTTCAAGTAAATGTATTTTTTTTTCTATAAGAGGAAAACTAGTCCTGAGAAAATGAATGGACTCTATAAGTTATATACATAAAAACTGCTTAATGTTTTCCTGATAGCTAACTCTAAGTTCCTGCTATTAAAAATATCTATAAAATTTTGTTATAAACATATTCTGTGTTTTAACTGCTGTTTTGGTTGTTTATATAACTTTTTTAAATGTTATCTGTTTATTTACTATTTATAATATTATTAGATACTTTCCATCATATATATAATACCAGTTGGTGCATGGATATCAGCATAATAAATATCCCAGAATGATTTGTTTATAAAGTGTTATTTCACCAAGAATATTATTTCAATAATGGTAGTAAATACAACTAGAACTATTCTGACTTCAGTTGCAAGATGTCACTATACAAGAAAAAATAAAGTATTCAAAACAAAATGTGGAGCAAATGTTAAATGCTTATACAATTTTTGAATAAAAGAAATGCTTTATCAACTTCCTAAGCAAAAATATAAATGGAAAGAAAAACTTAAAGAATGTTTAACTTAAGAAAAGTTAAATTATAATTTAAAATAAAATTTTGTATAGTTGCATAAGCTTTAATGTAGTAAATTTAATTATTAGCTATTCCTCAGTTATTAAGATGTTGTCTTTATAAATCGTAACGTAAAAAAATAAAGTGCAAAATATATGCAGTAAATAATTTTTATATTTATTAATTTCAGTAAAGTTAGTTACGATTTTTAAAATGCTGTTCAACGTAATATGAAATTAATGATAAATAAAGGTTTATATAAAAGTAATTTATAATTGCAGAGAGTTTTTGATTACAATACTATATCACATTTAAAAAATATTTTCAAAAATTTTTATTATAAAAAATAATATTTTTAAACCGAATAAGAAATTAATTTCAGTGAATTTAGTTAAGAATTTTAAAATGTTATATGGAAATTAAATAAAAGTTTAAACAATAAATAGAAGTTTATATAAAATATTTGTATTTACACTGAATTTTTGTTTAAAAGAAAGGAGTAATTCAGGTTCAAAAAATTTAATAACACATTTAAGAAAAGAAAATATTTTCAAACTTTTGTTATGAGAAAATATTTTTAAAGGGAATAAGATATATATGTATTTTTTCCAGACTCTTAGAATATAAAAACTCCAAATGCTTGGAAAAAAGATCTGTTTATGAATTGCCGAAACGGAAATCAGTTGTATTTTCAGTTTTCTGTTTTTCCATTTTTTAGAAAAGGAATCCTATCGAAAATATCTCATGAATAAAATACAAAATAAAATATTTTAAGCGGATGAGTTAAACACAAAGGTTGTATTTTTAAAAAAATGAAGATTTCAAATCCAATTTTTACCATTGCTACAAGTGGATTATGTAACCAGTATAGTGAGATAATATATACTTTTTGCTTGTTATAAAAGGTTTTGAAATTTATCCCAAGATAACAAGACACCATTGATGTACAAAAAGGAGAAGAAAATCCAAAGATCACAAGCATATTGAAAGCAAGAAGAATTCTTTTCAATATTTTTGTAAAATAATTCAACTATTTCATTATTAAACAATTCAATATATTCCATTACTAAAAATATTTTTGAAGAAAGAGAATAAATTCTCGCATTGGAATACATTTATAGTTAAATTAAAATTTCTAATCTTATTAATTATTTTACCAGATTTTTGTTATGAAATACAAGTATTTCATTAATAAATAATTCAATATTATCAAAGAAATTTTTAAAGCAAAAAAATAAATTCTCGCATTTTAATAAATTTATAATTGAATTATAGTTATTCATTTTATCAACTATTTTATCAGATTTTTGTTACGTAATAAAACTATTTCATTATTAAAGAATTCAATATACTCAGT
>JAPDSC010035785.1:0-23250 GCA_026290005.1 Latrodectus geometricus
TGGTGAAAAAAGCTTTCCGCGCCCGCTTATATTTTTAAAGATTTTATATGGTCCGTTATCTATTTTTGTCCAATTGTGGTGATACAAAGGAAGAATAAAGGTAAAAATTTCATTCTAATTATTCTTTATGCAGGCATACATTTCCTAAAATTTGTATTTTGAGTACCTGAATTTTGAATAATAATCGAAACTATAGAATTATTCTATTTTTCTAATTATTTCAGATTTGTTTTCTTAATTTAATAGTAATAACAGAAACTGTTAAATTTGAGGAATTGCTCGAAACAGTAGTTTTATATAAACTATAATCTATGCTTAAATTAAAATCCAAATATTAATGTAAATGTTCGACGTATTGTAAAAGAATGTTAAACGAAACTTCAAATTTTGTATTTTTATGTGCTAATTAAAAACAAAATTTTTTAAAAACAAAATTTTATTAAATATATAAAAATGTTCCTTTATTAATTTTGAAATTATTCATTTATTTTTAAGTAGATGTTATTAAAAATAATTTTAATTGTTTATTATTTTCGCTGCTTTATTTCCTTCAAATTTAATTCTGAAATACTTTTAAATAGAAACTTTTTATCTAACTGTTTTTGCTTTGAGGAATAAATTCCACAATTTTGTTTGATCTTAATTAAGTTAAGCTACATGACTATGTTTATATTTTAAAAATAGATATCAGAAATAATTCCAATGGAAAACTCACACTTGAATTTCTTCGTCATTTAAAAATCTTATGTAGAATGCAAAGCGGCTTTACAGAATATCATTAATATGCGGGAACCATCAAGAAATAAATTTCATTCATTGTGTTTTATTTCCGACCAGGATTTGCATGTGTGAGATTCCATTTTGAAACACATAAAGAATAAAAGTGAAAAACAGACCCAGGTAGTTTTAAATATATTCAATAAACTAATAATTTGAAAAAAGAAAATAAAAAAATTTAAAGTTTGCGGTTAGTGTAATAAATTTCTAACAAATTCGAGCTTACATTCAACAAATAAATTTTCCTTCCTCTGAATCAAAACTAATTAAATATATTATTGAAACTTATACTGAGTTCTAAACATTTTCCCGAATCATATAAGCATATCAGAAAATCTGGCTCTAAGAATAATTTAAAAAATTATATAAAACTGGAAAATATGATAAAGTGATGATTTTCTTAGATTATAATAAAACTTTAATTTTACAGACTGATGAAATATTTTAACTTGTTCCATTTTAAGTGAACATAATTTGGTTCTCTGCTTTTTCAATATTCTTAAATATTATCCAATGTAATTTGCACGAGATTAATTAAAGAAGATTGGAAATATCGACACCCGATTGTCGATTCTCAGTGTCACAGTTAGTTATTTGTTCTTTCTCACAATTGAATCCATGGTTATATTCATATATTTTAGCATCCTTTGGCAGGTATATGTATATTAATTGTTACGAGATAACTACTTGATGATATTAGTCAGTTATCCAGAACAAATATTTCAGATATTTGTCACCCATGATGAGAAGTTATCATCTCGTCACCTTTAATGATTGTTAAATTCTCCATCTTGAATAATAATAATCTTCATTCCATCATATTAGATATAGTTTGTCTCCAGTAATTAGTAATATAAAGTCGCCACCAGTGATGATTGAATTGTATAAAGTCGTCACCTATGATTAGTAGTAAGAAGTCATCCCCAGTGATTGATAGTTAAAAGTCATCCAGAGATTAATGGAAAGAAGTCGGCACCAGTAATTTCAAATAGAAAATGCCGCCACTTGTGATTTATAGTAAAACTTCGTCATCAGTGATAAATGGCAGAATAACTTTGCCATATTCGAAACTATCTCCCTGTTAACATAATTTTTTTCTTTCCTTGTAAATGTTTTTCATACTTCTTTGTATAAAGAACAATTCTCTAGGTCTTTGGATGATTATTATGAACGAGTGATAGTTCTTAAAGAAATAAGTAATTTCCACTCACAGCATTTAAGAATCAGATATAATTTGCAAATGAAATTATTACTTTCTGATTAATCAAGTATTTTTTTAATCAAAAATTCTTTCAAAAAATGACAGGTTAAATCCTAGTAATATTTAAATGGTTTTTTTTTCGTTGACCATCTTATTTATCTGCAGAATGTTCAAATATCCTTATTGAATGAAACATCTGTCGCTATGATTCACAAATTTCTGTTAGAATAAAATATAATGTTGATGAAATAAATTAAAGTCTTGAGTTTTAGTCTGGAAATGTAATTGAAGCGAATAAACGTCAATGAATTGCATTTGTTTATGGATAGCACTGCTTTCAACTTTATTTGCAAATGATCCTTCCTTTGAACTTGAATTTCTGTTACATCAGAGCTTTGACACACAAGAAAGTTTTTCATTGTGAGATAATGGATTAATAATGTTTTAAACAATTTATACATATGAGTAAGCTATTCAAAATCTAAAATATATTGTTTATCCAGTCACTCCTTCAGAAGGATTTCTCAAGAACAATAAAAGGTAATATTTTTGAAAAAAATAATGAATTTAAAAAAATAAATTTTCACTTATTTCAGTTTAACTAAATTATTTTACGAACCATGCTGTTAAAGAAATCGAGCATAAAACACAACTTAATTTCAACAACGAAACATTGGAAATGGGTAATGAATTCATAATATTTATAATATGAATTCTTAATATGTTTGTTCTCATCTACAGTAATTTCATATTCTAGTCACTTTATTTTGAGACAAATATTTATAACAATTATTTGTCTCAAAATGTATAACAAGATACTTAAATTTCTTTCTGTCATGCATCTCAAAATATATCAAAACAGAATAATTTAAAATTTGTTGACAAATTATTGGAATAATTTACAAAAGAATAAATTACTTTTAACTAACGTAATTTAGCTGTAAATATATTTATTTATTGGACAGTGCAAAGATACCTTTTTTGTGCTCTAAAAAATTGAATATTTTCTGTCATAAAGTCATAAAAATTTATTATCAAATTTTTGAACTACTGATAAAATATTGTAATATTGAAACTTACTGTTTCTGTCAAAAACGTCAGTAAGTCTAATATATTTAATGAAACTTTCCTAACGCTAAAAAATTCCTACGACTGTAAATTTTTTTTAAATGCATGAATCACTAATGCAAATCTCAAAGTCCACTCGCAAGTAAAATTAACAAGTTTTTTTACATATTTATCAAAATTTTTATTTTGTGCAGTGAAATAAATCCATAGATTAATTTAAAAGAGGATTTTAAATTAAATAAACCTTGTTATATATATATAATATGGATGTTTTTGTTTAAATTTCACTTTGCAATTTTTTAAATGTTGTGTAAATTTGACCACGTTCATAACTAAATTTATGGGTTTTTTTTGTCATGAAATATAAATTTAATATTAATGTAAATGTCAGCATTATCTTAAGATTTAAATTTTATAATATTTACATTCAACGTGTGAATGTGTTAAAATATTTACTAGATTTTTTTTCACTTTAAATATAAAGCCTCTGACAAAATTTCTGCAACAATCATACCCAAAATATTCATAATGGTACGTGAGTTTGAGATTAAAGCAGATCCAGAAGGATTTTCCGAACTTTCAATTTGGGGTATTTACTAAATATATGGGGTTTTTCTACAGAAATATCATTTTTTTTTAATATACATATACCTGCAGAATATTAAAGGCTGAATTTTACAATATTTGCACCAAACATGTGAACATTTTAAATACAATTAATTTTAAAACAAATTAAATTTTATTTTTATATAACTATAAATACTTGTAATTCCTTCATGGATCCATTTGATTTTAAATGTCCCTAACGAATTTCTTTAAAATAAACGTGCCAAACATGTTCTCAGCGTTACGTGTTTGCTAGATTGAAGCCTTTCGTTTAGGAAATATTATTAAATGATATGAAAAATTTCAAAAATAACCAGTTCCGATGGCTGGAAATTTTATAAATACATCAAGTCGCATGCAAATCTAGAGGATCATTGACAAATAAGGTCTGACAAAATTAAATGCGTTTTCCTCCAAACTTTAAATTTTTGTAATGAATTAAACCCATAGGGAATATATTAAAAATTGCATGTTATACTAAATGAACCTAAAAACTAAGTGTATTTTATAAATTTTTTGTTCTGTTGTCAAATTATTATATTTTTAAGGAAGGCAGATGTGGTCACATGTGGTACGAAATATGTAGGTTTTTTAACCAAAAACTTAATTTTTATAATAATATAAACACCAGAATACCTTAAGTATAGCATTTTACAATATTAAAACCTAGAAATTTTAATATTGCAAAATTATTTTTACACTTGCAAGACACAAGAGTTTTCATTTACTGCAAAAATAAGTATTCCCTATGGCTGAAATTATTCTGAATGTTTCCAATCCTATCCAAATGTGAAATCTCTTTGCCAAATAATGACTAACAAAATTTAATACGTTTTTCTACAAACATTTTTATTTTTGTAATAAAATGAACATACAGAATATGTTAAGAATTACTTGTTGTACTAAATGAACCTAATAATTTGAATATATTTTAAAAATTTTATGTTTTAGCGTCAAATTCTTATATTTTTATCAATGGCAGATGCGGTGTCATTTGGTACTAAATATGAAGGATATTTTCATAATAATATAAACACCTGGAGTATCATAAGTATGACATTTTACAATATTAAAACTTAGAAATTATAATATATTTTCGATAAATTTACATATATTGCTAAACATAAGAATTTCTGTTTGAGGTAATGCGGTATGAACGCAACGCCCTAAATCTAGAACATACATGATCAGGCAGCCTTTCGTTTCAGAAATATTAATAAACTACAAGCGTGACAGTTAGTTTTTACGTTTGCAAAATACAAGAGATTTCATTCATTGCAAAAATAAATGTTTCCTATGGATAAAAACTATATGAATATTTCCAAAGATAAGCAGAAGTGGAAGTTATTTCCCAGATAAGGTCTAACAAAATTTAATAGGTTTTTCTACAATCTTTTTATTTTTGTAATAAAATGAAAATATAGAACATATTAAGAATTACTTATTGTACTAAATGAAACTAAAAATTTAAGTATATTTTATAAATTTTATGTTTTATCGTCAAATTCTTATATTTTTATCGAAGGCAGGTGCGGTGTCATTTGGTACTAAATATGCAGGATTTTCCACAAAAAAAATTTATTTTTATAATCATATAAACAACTGGAGTATCTTTAGTATAGCATTTTACTATATTAAAAGCTAGAAATTTTAATATACTTCCGATAAATCCACACATATTCCTAAACATAAGAATTTCAGTTTGAGTTCAATTTATTAACGCAACGCCATGAATCTAGACCATATATGATCAGGCAGCCTCTCGTTTCAGAAATATTAATAAACTACAAGCGTGACAGTTAGTTTTTACGTTTGAAAAATACAAGAGATTTCATGCATTGCAAAAATAAATGTTTCCTATGGCTGAAAATTATAGGAATATTTCCAACCCATGCAAATGTGGAAGTTATTTCCATTATAACGTCAAACAAAATTTAATAGGTTTTTCTACAAACTTTTTATTTTTGTAATAAAATGAAAATATAGAACATATTAATAATTACTTGTTGTACTAAATGAAACTAAAAATTTAAGTATATTTTATAAATTTTACATTTTATCGTCAAATTCTTATATTTTTAACGATGGCAGGTGCGGTGTCATTTGGTACTAAATATGTAGGATTTTCCACAAAAAAAATTATTTTTCTAATCATATAAACAACTGGATTATCTTAAGTATAGCATTTTACAATATTAAAACCTAGAAATTTTAATATACTTTCGATAAATCCACAGATTTTGCTAAACATAAGAATTTCCGTTTGATGTTAATTCGGTATGAACGCAACACCCTAAATCTAGACCATACATGATCATGGAGCCTCTCGTTTCAGAAATATTATTAAACTACAAGCGTGACAGTTAGTTTTTACGTTTTCAAAATACAAGAAATTTCATGCATTGCAAAAATAAATGTTTCCTATGGCTGAAAATTATATGAATATTTCCAAAGCCATGCAAATGTGGATGTTATTTCCCATATAAGGTCTGACAAAATTTAATAGGTTTTTCTACAAACTTTTTATTTTTCTAATAAATTGAAAATGTAGAACATATTAGGAATTACTTATTGTACTAAATGAAACTAAAAATTTAAGTATATTTTATAAATTTTATGTTTTATCGTCAAATTCTTATATTTTTATCGAAGGCAGGTGCGGTGTCATTTGGTACTAAATATGTAGGATTTTCCACGAAAAAATTTATTTTTATAATAATATAAACAACTGGAGTATCTTAAGTATAGCATTTTATAATATTAACACCTAGAAATTTTAATATACTTCCCATAAATCCACAGATATTGCTAAACATAAGAATTTCTGTTTGAGGTCTATGCGATATTAACGCAACGCCCTGAATCTAGACCATACATGATCAGGCAGCCTCTCGTTTCATTAATATTATTAAACTACAAGCGTGACAGTTTTTTACGTTTTCAAAATACAAGAAATTTTATGCATTGCAAAAATAAATGTTTCCTATGGCTGAAAATTATATGAATATTTCCAAAGCCATGCATAAGTGGATGTTATTTCCCATATAAGGTCGAACAAAATGTAATAGGTTTTTCTACAAACATTTCATTTTTGTATTAAAATGAAAATGTAGAACATATTAATAATAACTTGTTGTACTAAATGAAACTAAAAACTTAAGTATATTTTATAAATTTTATGTTTTATCGTCAAATTCCTATATTTTTATCGAAGGCAGGTGCGGTGTCATTTGCTACTAAATTTATAGGATTTTTCACGAAAAAAATTTTTTTTATAATATTATAAACAACTGGAGTATCTTAAGTATAGCATTTTACAATATTGAAACCTAGAAATTTTAATATATTTCCGATAAATCCATAGATATTGCTAAACATAAGAATTTCTGTTTGACGTCAATTTGTTAACGCAACGCCCTAAATCTAGATTATACATGATCAGGCAGGCTTTCTTTTCAGAAATATTATTAAACTACAAGAGTGACAGTTAGTCTTTCCGCTTGGAAAATACAAGAGATTTCATGCATTGCAAAAATAAATGTTTATATGGCGGAAAATTATATGAATATTTCAAAAGCCATGCAAATATGGATGTTATTTCCCATATAAGGTCTAACAAAATGTAATAGGTTTTTCTACAAACTTTTTATTTTTGTAATAAATTGAAAATGTAGAACATATTAATAATTACTTGTTGTACTGAATGAAACTAAAAATTTAATTATATTTTATAAATTTTACGTTTTATCTTCAATTTTATTTTTTTATCGAAGGCAGGTGCGGTGTACTTTAATACTAAATATTAGGGATTTTCCACGAAAAAATTTATTTTTATTATAATATAAACAAGTGGAGTATCTTAAGTATAGCATTTTACAATATTCAAACCTAGATATTTTAATATACTTTCGATAAATCCACAGATATTGCTAAACATAAGAATTTCCGTTTGATGTTAATGCGGTATGATCGCAACACCCTGAATCTAGACCATACATGATCATGGAGCCTCTCGTTTCAGAAATATTATTAAACTACAAGCGTGACAGTTAGTTTTTACTTTTGCAAAATACAAGAGATTTCATGCATTGCAAAAATAAATGTTTCCTATGGCTGAAAATTATATGAATATTTCCAAATCCATGCAAATCTGGAAGTTTGCATATAATATTTCCCATATAAGGTCTAACAAAATGTAATAGTTTTTTCTACAATCTTTTTATTTTTGTAATAAAATGTAAATTAGTTAAGAATTACTTATTGTACTAAATGAAACTAAAAATTTAAGTATATTTTATAAATTTTATGTTTTATCGTCAAATTCTTATATTTTTATCGAAGGCAGGTGCGTTGTCATTTGGTACTAAATATGTAGGATTTTCCAAGAAAAAATTTATTTTTATGATAATATAAACAACTGGAGTATCTTAAGTATAGCATTTTACAATATTAAAATCTAGAAATTTTAATATACTTTCGATAAAGCCACAAATATTCTTAAACATAAGAATTTCTATTTGAGATCAATTTATTAACGCAACGCCCTGAATCTAGACCATACATGATCAGGCAGCCTCTCGTTTCAGAAATATTATTAAACTACAAGCGTGACAGTTAGTTTTTACGTTTGCAAAATACAAGAGATTTCATGCATTGCAAAAATAAATGTTTCCTATGGCTGAAAATTATATGAATATTTCCAAAGCCATGCAAATGTTGAAGTTATTTCCCATATAAGGTCTAACAAAATGTAATAGTTTTTTCTACAAACTTTTTATTTTTGTAATAAAATGTAAATTAGTTAAGAATTACTTGTTGTACTAAATGAAATTAAAAATTTAAGTATATTTTATAAATTTTATGTTTTATCGTCAAATTCATATATTTCTATCGAAGGCATGTGCGGTGTCATTTGGTACTAAATATGAAGAATTTTCACGAAAAAATTAATTTTTTTAATGATATAAACAACTGGAATATCTTAATTATAGCATTTTACAATATTAAAACCTAGAAATTTTAATGTAATTTCGATAAATCCACAGATATTGCTAAACATAACAATTTCTGGTTTAGGTCAATGCGATACGAACGCAATGCCCTGAAACAACACCACTTATGATCGGGCAGACCCTCGTTTGGGAAATTTTATTAAACTTTAAACATTACAATAGTTTTTTTAAACTTGCAAGATACAAGAGATTTCATTTACTGCAAAAATAAGTATTCCCTACGTCTGAAATTTTTATGAATTTTTCCAATCCTATGCAATGTGGTAGGTTTTTGCCAAATAAGGTCTAACAAAATTTAATACCATTTTTTTTCCAACTTTCGTTTTTATAATAAAATAAGTTAATAAAAGTACATGTTAAGAATATCATTTTATACTACAGGAATTTAATAATTTTTGTATATTTTTTCAATTTGATGTTCGATTGTAATTTCTTATATTTTTATCGAAGTCAGATAGTGTTATTTGTGGTACTAAATATGTAGGATTTTCCAAAAAAAATTAATTTTTTTAATGATATAAACAACTGGAATATCTTAAGTATAGCATTTTATAATATTAAAACCTAAAAATTTTAATATACTTTCGATAAATCCACAGATATTGCTAAAAATAAGAAATTCTGGTTGAGGTCAAAGCAATATCAATGCAATGCCCTGAAGCTACACCATACATGATCGGGTAGCCACTCCTTTAGGAAATATCATAAAACTTTGTGCATTACACGTAATTTTTACATTTTCAAAATACAAGAGATTTCATGCACTGAAAAAAGAAGCATTCCCTATTGCTGAAGTTTATATGACTGTTTCCAATCCTATGCAAATGTGGAAGCTCTTTGCCAAATAAGGTCTAATGTTTTAATACAAAGTATTTATTTTTGTAATAAAATGAACATATAGAGTATATTAAGAATATCATGTTCTACTAAGTAAATCTAATAATTTAAGTATATCTGAAAAATTTTATGTTCTATTCTCAAATTCTTATAATTTTAAAAAAATGTTTTGGTTATAAAATAATAATGAGTATATATATTGTAGTATATCACTTAATCAGGATTTTATAGGATATCCTTAGACATTTCTTAAAACTTTCGTAAACATCTGGGGATTAAGTTCACTTGTTTATTTTTTAATTTTAAAATCTTATTTTTCATCAGTGATTAAATTTTTTATACCAATTTTGGTTGGTTTTCGTTTTTTCGAATTTCAGGCTCTTCTATTATTATGTACTCCTGAGTTGGCAGATATTAATACGCTCAATACTTGTGATCAGCTAATCTCAGAGTATCATTTTATTCTGTGAACATTGCGACTAAGACCTGTTTAATGTCCTTTAATCGTAGTGCTAGACACGATGGATCGTCCATTAAGATGGGATTCGAACTAACTTCCTACCGATAGTAAGAATGATACAATAACCAAAACTACCGTGACCTAAATATTCTGAAAAGTAAAAATATTAAATCCGACTATTATGGTGCTTATAAAATTGTATGAACCAATCCTGAAAACGTGTTAGAGTTGTAATTATTCAATGCAAAAATTATCTATTGATTTTAAATTTCTGTAAAATAAAAACCTTGCCTGTAAAAAAAAATGAATAAAATTCTTTTCAATGTACAAGCAAAAATTCAATATAAAAGTAAATCAATATCAAAATAAAAATAATTTTATTAGAAAGCAATTTTTGCCTGTAAACTGTGCTGCAAACAAATTCTACTCCTAAAGTTTATATTTTTTTACAACAAAAAAAAAAGAAAGAAAGAAAAAAAAACTTTTTTCACAAAACACAGATTTTTATTGTTTGTTCCTCATATCTCGTAATAATGTGTCGTTAAAAACTGTCATATATCATATAGCAGTGTTAAATGAAAGACTTCAATATAATAAAGACTGCTATAAAATATAATTTGCAAAAGAATCTTTCTTATATACAATAAAGAAAACATGTTTCTAGCCTGAACGACCATATGCAATTCAGTTAACTTGCAATTGTTGGATAACTTCAACAGAAAATCACTTAAATTCTGTTAAATTTTTTACTTAATAAAAGATTTTTTTTTAAACGAGTTTTATCGTAAATTTTTATCAGGTGAACAATGTTTCTCATTATACTTTACGCACCACGAGTTCGATTGCATCAATATTTCCAATCAATTTTTAATTTTAATTCACTCACACAAATTTATTATTTATTTTTTTTCCTCTGAAAATCAAGCTCTGCACACAGCGCCAACTATGATGTATATATTATTGATTTGGCTAATTTTTGTCGTAAATTACAATAACCTAAGATGAGGGAAATTTCTCCCCAAAAGAGAATCCCGTTTTTCATGATAGGCAAGGAAACCTTTTCAAGAAAGGCATTAACTTTACTTACTCAAGGATCTATGTATCTTGCATAGTAAAATCTTCAATTTACCTGCATATGTAAAAACAGAATAATATTTATGTATATGTAAAAACAGAATATATATCTGCATATGTAAAAACTGAATGATTTCTGTAAATAAAATACATTGGCACTGGAAAAGGGACAATGATATGTAATTTTATTTTTAGTTTGTTTATTAACATTTAAAGATAGATTTTAAGATTGAAATATTATAAACTATTGTGTTGTTATTTTGTTTTGTTATATTATTTACTATGATTTTGAAACTGGATTAAAATTATAGCAATGTATATAAAATTAAATGAAATTAACATAAAATTGTAACTGTTTACAAGTTTACAAAAAATTAATATTTTTCAATATATAAAATAAAAAAACTAATAAGAAAGAAAACATGTTCATTTGAAAATAATACAGTATTTTGAGACAAATAAGTTAATCATATTTAAAATCGTTTTGTAAATTATACCTGTGAGTTTTTACTTCTAGAGGAGCATTTAGACATTCATTTTTGCATTTTAACTTAAACTAAACTTAAGTAATTGAAGAAAATATAAAAAATGCTCTATAGTCAGCCGAGATACGACCAATAAATGTAATATTGGTAGCTTTATAAATATTTTTATTTTGTTATTTAAAAATTTCCTATAACATAGTGCCTAATTAGAAATTTAATATAAATTTTGAGTTATTTTTAAAAATTTTGGTTTATTGTAAGAGTTTAGTCAAAAAACAAAACTCTTTTATAACAAGACTAACAATACAGACACAAAAGTTGTAAATTCATATATATACAACTGAAAGTTTTCTATAGTGGAATCATTTTACGTACACACGAATTTTGTCTAAGAAAATTTTCAAGCACGATGCAAATGCCATTACTTTTGATAACAAAGGTTTGAAAATAATAAAATATTAAGAATGAGAAAAGTTTAAATTAGATTTTGGCATTGTAAAAATATAATTACTAATAGTAGAGGATGTCAAGCCTTATAATGGACCTTTGTTATGTGTAAAATGAAATCTTATATGTAGAAATCAGAACTACAAATCGTAGTTTTTTTTGTTCCGGTTCAATTAAAATAAAATATAGCGGTTCAATTCCGCTTTCCGTTCCTCTAAAAATAACGGTTTGTTGTTCAGTTTTAAATGAATAATTGTATTTTATGAATATATTAATACAAATAAAAATATTCATAAAATAAAATTATTCATTTGAAACTGAATCGCAAACCGTTATTTTCTATCATGAACAAAAAACGTAATTCTGTCAAAACTAAAAATTTTATATTTTTAAATGATCTACTATGTGAATTGATACAATTAACCAGCATATATAATAAAAGGAGTGATAGAACGGTGAGCATTGGCTTTGTTATTCATAACAAAAACATTTATTTTCATAACTAAATTCATGATTATGTCGATTCATGTATTTTTATCGTTTGCCTATATATTTTGCTAGATTTATTATAAAGGAAATATAAAAAAAAAAGTCTTCCTTATTTTAGTGAAGGAATAACTGATATCATTATTTTGTAACATATTTAATATTTTGTAATATATATTCATATAATTTAATTTCCTTAAGTTTCTTACTAATGAAGTCCCATTGCTCAGTGATAATGCAAAAAAAAAAAAAAAAAATATTTAAAATTGCAAAATTCGAAAAAATATAAAATATGTTTTATCAAATTCAAAACTGCTTAACGGTGAAATTTTATTTTAGCAAGAAAAATTGGTAAAATATAAGCATTGTTAATTTTTTCTGTAAACGTAAATAAAATTATTTTTAAGTTTTTTTTTTCATAATTCAGGTTTTGTTATGGATACTGAAAAACGAAAGATACGTCGTGATGCAGAGCAGTTAATGAAAAAGTTACCTAAAGAGACACTCCTAAATGAAAAATGTGCAGAAGTAGCTCAGTATATTAATTCCAGCTCTACAAAAATTTTGATACCCGATGAAAAATGTACATTTAATATGAAAGTTCATGATCAAAGTAAATAGCAGAAATTGACAGGTCAATTAAATAGTTTAAATTCAAATATAATGACCAAACAGTCATATAATCCACATTCAAATATTAATGAGGCTGTAGTTTGTCAAACTCCAGTTTTTACAGACCTCAGTTACAAGGAAAAGGAATTTCATGATACTTCTACCATTCCTAGTTCAGACAGCGATGATTATCAAAATGGAATTTTCAACCCTGAAAAAGAGGATATAGAAACATTTCTTCTACTTGGGTGAATAATTTTCCAACTGTTCCTCATAGTAAAGTGTACAAATTATTGAAAGGACTGCGATTTTGGTTTCCACATTTACCATGTGATACTAGAACACTTTTAAAAACACCTAGATAAGTAAATATTCAAAATGGGGAATACTTTAGTTGTAAAATTCATGCTATTTCAAGAAAATTGCAGAATTTAGATGTTCAGACATCAGATAGTCTTAATTTAAATTTTAATATAGATCGAATATGTCTCTATAAAAGTAACACTAAACAGTTTTGGCCAATCTTATGCACAATAGAGGAAGATAACTTAAAAGAACATTTTCTGAAAAAATTATTTTATGGAACATCTAAACATCTTTTACAAGAATTTTTATCAGATTTTGTTAATAATATGAAAGATTTGGAAAATAATGGTTTTATTTATAAGGATAAAAAGTTTAAAATGAAGATCAGAGCATTTTCCTGTGATGCTCCAGCTAAAGCTTTTATTAAGAGTATTAAAAGCCGCAGTGGTTATTATCGTTGTGATCGATGCGTTCAGAAATGAGATTGGAAAAATTTTTTAGTGTTTCCAGAGGCCCATAGTATGTTGCGTACAAACAATTCCTTCAGAAACTCATTACAAACAGACCATCCTAAAGGAAGAATCCTTTACAGGAACTGAAAGTAGGCAAGATTATCCACAGGAATTCAAAAATTAGTTTGCTTAGGTGTGATGCGTCGTTTACTAGGAACTTGAATTATTAAACGAGGTATTCAACCTTATAAACTCTCCAAAATACAAGTAGAAGAATTAAATCTTTATCTGATTACCATACAAACAGTTTGGCCTTATGAGTGCAGTCGAAAACCAAGGACAATATTTGAATTTTGGAAGGCAACTGAGTTTCTTTTATATATTGGACTTGTTTGTTTAAAAAAATTACTTTTATTTATTGGACTTGTTTGCTTAAAAAAATTACTGCCTAAAAAAGTTTATAAGCATCTTTTATTCTTTTCAGTATCAATAATTTTATTTTCACATTTACAGTGTAAAAGAAATGTTAAATTTGCAACAGATTTTTTGAATTTGTTAAAAATATCCCAAAGTACTATGGTGAATCATCTTTAGTGTACAATGTACATTCTTTAATTCATCTTAGCTCAGATGCTGCGAGATTAGGCCCCCTTGACACATTTAGTGCATTTCCATTTGAAAAATTTATTTATTCTATTAAACGTTTATTAAAAAAGAGCAATCATCCATTACAGCAAGTCATAAAAAGATTATCAGAATGTCATCAACATAGCAAAATAAAAAATTTTAATTCAAATACTATTGAACCGGTATCATCTTCAAAACATAAAAGAGGGTCATATGAAAAATTAAAAGGGATTTGCTTTTACAAAGTAAGAACTCCAGCATGTGTTCTTTCTACAAAAAAAAAAAAAAAAAAAAAAAAAAAAAAAATTGTCATGTATCAGTGAAAGACGGTAGTATTGTAAATTTTGTAAAGACCAAAAATAGCGAAATATGTTATTGGTAAAAAATATATGAAAAAAAGGTTAGTTTTTTTAATCAACCTCACGATTCTGCCAATTTGTCAATTTTTGAGGTTTCACATTTATCAAAAAAATTATTTACCTACTCTGTAAAAGAAGTTATTTCGAAAAATGTTTTTCTCCCATATTAAGATAACTTTGTATCTTTTCCTCTTTTACATTAAAAGTAAAAATTTTGATAGTAGCATTTCTAGAAATTAATGCACTTAAAAACCAAGTATATATTGAAAAGCTTAATTTTTTGCTTATGATCATTGCACAAATATAATTTTTATCAAAATATTTAAATTTTAATTTGATTTTGTGAATAAAAAGAAAGCCTTTCTTAAATTTATCATAATTTTTATGCTTAAAAGCAAATTCCTTTTTTTTTTAATATTACTATGACATTTAATGTTCAAATAGAAAACATTGAAAAAGAATTGTAGACATCTGCAAAAAATTTGCCCTCGTCGAATTCCCTGATGAGAAAAATGTCCTTTTTGTTGTACCAACAACTTGGCTTTTCAGTGAAGAAAATAACATTCTGTGCTTATGGCTACCATATAAGGACATCAATAAGATCAGAAATCTAACAAGAAAAGATGCCAAGCCATTGGAAACATCGGAAAAATTTAAGATGAAAGTTGTGTACCAATCATGTAAGTTCATTCATTACTATTATTATTAATTTTACCATCATTTTTAATATCGAACTTTAATATATGTAAAATAATTTTTTGTTTTAAACTTAGAAATATCTGTAATTTTATAACTTGAAAAAAGTTTTTTCTGGTGAGCTTATAAAAGGTATTCATACTCGATTCCTTTTAATTTTTGAGATTGTTTAATAGTATTTTAATCTAAAGCGGGTACATCAACTTACTCTTGTGTGTACCAGCAATTGAATAGTGAGAGGCATTTTTTTTTCAAGCAGAAAGAAAGTACATAGACAAAAAAATTCTTAAAAGGACAACAATAATTAACTTAAATTGCTGAGATGTATGTTTTGTATGACATATACAAGGTGATTCAGCTCGTCGGTGACAAACTTCGATGATCGATAGAACACACCTAGACGAACATTTTTGAATAGGGAATGTAGGGTCCCTGACGTGATGGTAAGGCACTAGGCGCTTTTGAAAATTTGGGTGCCGAAATTCGAAACGTCATAAAAACTAGGGAAATGGTTAGATTTTCTTGCTTTTTGCGGCGTAATGATTCTGTTTATTTAGACTTTCTTCAACACCAATTTGATAAGCGTATCTCTTAAAACATTGATGGGGGGCGCTGTAGACTTTGGAGAGCTAGGCAACAACTTTAAGCTCGTTATTTTGATAATTTAACACATGCTCGCCAAAGTTTATACTCTAACTTAAATTTTGAACTCAAAAGTAGAACCCTGCAAAAAGCGTAAGAGCCGGAATAAATCGTCAAAATACAGGGTGGTTGAAACTCGAAGGCTACTAAGAGATAAACAAACAGATTTCTTGACTTATGGCATGCATTTTCATGATTCTGTTTGCTGGTCTCTCTGAAACTCAGTTGAACGGTACAAAAAGAAACACCGATAGGGGGCGCTTTGGGCAAAAAACATAATTCGTTGACATTTCGGACGCTAACTGGAAACGGGGCGCTACGATCAGTTAGGAACAAAACAAGAGAGTAATTTTACTTATCATAAGAAGCTATTAAAATTGCAGTTTTTTTTTTTTAAACAAACCTAGCTGGTTTCAATCATACACAATGCGCGCAATAAAATTTACATAAGGTGCTTTTTGCTGATATATGCAAAAGATATCGTACCATATCGATATGCAAGAGATACGTAACGCGTAGACGACAACACGAAATGACGTAGTTGCATGCCCAGACACGTCTTTTGGACTTGCGGTACCTACTTAAGCTTCGGGTTGTTTGTCTGCAGATCGGTAGTAGGATGGAACGGTACACAAACTCTGAATTGCTTGACATGCATTTGGCGTATGGCGGTGCTGGTTGTAATGGACGAGCCGCTCAGCGGTTGTACGCCAAACGTTACCCCAACAGGCAAATCCCCTGCCATGCCTTCTTCGCTCGAGTACACCAGAGGTTGTCCCAGACGGGATCTTTCGACGGAGGCAGGCCTGAACGGGAGCGATCAGTGCGCACCCCCGACAACGAAGAGGCTGTGCTTAACCTGGTTGAGGACAACCCAGGTCTTAACACGAGAGATATCGCCAGACATGTTGGCATTTTGCAAGCATCTTCGTGGCGCATCTTACGTTCCCGGAATCTGCACCCCTACCACATTCAGCGGGTGCAGTTGCTCGGAGAGCAGGATTTTGGCCCTCGAGTGGAATTCTCAAGATGGTACTTGGCGATGAGAGCCAGGGATCCCCGTTTTGTAAACAGCATTTTGTTTACGGACGAGCCCACCTTCAGCCGGGAGGGAATATGGAATGCCCACAACAGTCATGTGTGATGTGATGAAAATCCACATGAAACCAGAAGCCGAGCAGCCCAGGAGCGTTTCTCAGTAAATGTGTGGGCCGGCATTCTGGGGGAATGCCTCATTGGCCCTTATTTGTTACCTGAACGGCTGACAGGTGGAAATTACCTGATTTTCCTGGATCAAGTGCTGCCTCAGCTTCTGGAGGAGGCGCACATACCCGAAGATTCGCGTCGCCAGATGTGGTTCCAGCACGATGGAGCTCCGGCCCATTACAGGAACGACGTGCGTCTCTATCTAAACGCAAGGTATGGCCATCGGTAGATAGGGCGTGGGGCTCCAGTTAACTGGCCTGCCCGATCACCAGACCTCACCTGCTTGGATTTCTTCCTTTGGGGTTACCTGAAGGCCCAGGTCTACCATACACCTGTCAGCAGTGCTGAAGAACTTGTGGCACGCATTATGGCAGCTGCAGGGGAGATCAGAGATACTCCTGGCATTGTTGGAAACACACACTCCTCAATGCGACGGAGGTGACGAATAATGACCATCATGACTGAAGGTCGAAATTTCGAGCATCTTCTTTAGTGTTATTTTTTGTAAATAAATTTCCAGTATCATTAATGTTTTTGGTCTAAATTTATTCAAAAGTGTTTAGCAGTGGTAGAAAATGTGTTTTCATTATTACTAACTGATCGTAGCGCCCCATTCTCAGTTAGCGACCGAAATGTCAACGAATTAAGTTTTTTGCCCAAAGCGTCCCCTATCGGTTTTTCTTTTTGTACGGTTCAGCTGAGTTTCAGAGAGCCCCAGCAAACAGAATCATGAAAATGCATGCCATAAGTCAAGAAATCTGTTTATCTCTTAGTAGCCTTCGAGTTTCAACTACCCTGTATTTTGACGATTTATTCCGGCTCTTACGCTTTTTGCAGGGTTCTACTTTTGGGTTCAAAATTTAAGTTAGAGTATAAACTTTGGCGAGCATGTGTTAAATTATCAAAATAACGAGCTTAAAGTTGTTGTCTAGCTCTCCAAAGTCTACAGCACCCCCTATCAATGTTTTAAGAGATACGCTTATCAAATTGGTGTTGAAGAAAGTCTAAATAAACAGAATCATTTCGCCGCAAAAAGCAAGAAAATCTAACCATTTCCCTAGTTTTTATGACGTTTCGAATTTCGGCACCCAAATTTTCAAAAGCGCCTAGCGCCTTACCATCGCGTCAGGGATCCTACATTCCCTATTCAAAAATGTTCGTCTAGGTGTGCTCTATCAATCCTCAAAGTTTGTCACCGACGAGCTGAATCACCCTGTATAATGAATATGCATATATAAACAGGAAAGAAATTGCTTAGCCATATTTTCATTAAAGCATTCTGATTTATTGTCATTTTTTAATATGATAGTGATAAAAGTGTTCTGTTAATAGCAATTTTTTTCTCACTTTTAATAAATTATAATATGATAATAATTTTAAATATTTAATTTCAGCAAACTATGAAAAGACTTATAAGCCAGTTAATGAGCCCACCGTAATTAAGTGGTAGGACTGCATTCTTCACAGCCGAAGGTTCTAGGTTCAGTCCCAACTACCACTAAACAAAGGGAGATAGAGCTATGGTATGCTCAGTCATCGGCGTGGATGCTTGGAAGTTTTACGGATGTTTGCAGTTCATAGATATGGCTAAAAAATGTATGAAAAGTTTTTATTGATGACAACTCTTTATTTTGATGGCTCAAATACAGACACACAATTTTTGCATTAAGGGTAATTATTTATTTTGATGTCTAACATACGCTATAGTTTTTTTCTATCATACTTTTTGAATATTTTAATTGTATTAAATTCATGCACAAGTATTTGAGAAATTTCAATTTTAAATAAGGATAATGAATATAATTCCAGATTTAAACTGATATCATTTTTAAAATTTTGATAAAGTTCACACTAATATTTTTTCAGAAAACGTTTCCTGAATTTTCAAGTAAATAAAAAGCACGCTAATAAAATATAAGCATTTTCATTTATTTATGAAACTTGAAATCAAGTTATATAACTTTCAGAAATGTAATGTAATCTAACAAGCATAACTTTTTGCGAACTTTAAGCATTAAACCAAACTTTGAATTTATTGAATATAGTATAATTACATAAGAATATTTTTAGAATTTGAGAATTTAAGGTGAAATTTAAGGCGTAGTGCAGGCGGCGATACAATCTTTGGGAAAAAAAGGCGGATGTAAGCATTAATAATAAAGATAATTTATTATTCACAAAGTAAGAAGCATTTAATTTAATTTTTAAAGTGTACGAATGGTGGAGGAAAACAAAATAAATAATTATAAAACTGAAGAAAGAATGGAAAATCGTTCGAACCGTCATCACTAGAACAATATCTGTTATTGATGTTGCTATTAATGATAATGTCATTGAAAATGTCGAAGAGCAACTATTATAAGTTAAATATGATAATCTTAAAATGTCAGGTAAATAATGCTGGCTAAAATATCTGTTTCGAAATATTATGGAAACTCTTATGAATGACAAACAATTCTTTTAATACATCTATAGCCGAAAACCCAAACCTGTCAAAAATTGATAAATTTAACTATTTATTAAGTTTACTAGGAGGTAACGAACGCATTAAAGATAATAGAAGATTTTTCTTTATTGTCAGAAAGATTTAGTAATTAAGAAAGACTTCCTAATTAATATGTATATGCAGAAATTATTAACTTTATAAGTTGTTCGAAACTCAAATGATAGTATGTCTTTGAGAAAATTAGTTGACACCTGCAATAGACAGATAAGGTCACTAAATTTTTTAAACATAAAAACCGAAACCTTTGGAAAATTGTTATATCCGTTATTAATGAAGTGTGTACCAAAAGATATAACACTTGAGCAATCCCGTAAGGAAAATCATAATTTCTATGTTCAAAACTCATTGAATTTTTTGAAAATCAAAATAAAAAGTAGAGAAACAATGGCGTCACTGAATTTTTTTGATTCTGAAATAAGCAAAACTAAGTGAGTATCATCATTGTACCGGAATCAAAGATTCAACTTATTCCCAATTCGAGCCCAAGCCTCAATGAAAAACAAAAGCGATAAATATTGTTACAACGGCCCCTATCTCTAAGACTTCTTTTTAAAACTTTTTTATTAATATGATTAAAGAAAGTTGTTCGCTGACACCAGTTGAGAAAAAACAAAAAATAATAATCATTGTTTTATTTATTATGCAGAAAATTTCCGCAAGATGAACAGCAAATCAAAACAAAAGTGTTCTCTTTGTAAATCTCGTTATATCATGTATCTTTGTTGCTCGTGCATAAGGAAGAAAAAGAAATAAATGAAAATATTTTGGTCGTTCGAATTTTATCAAACAAATTGTTAAATGGAAAGCAGGATAATAATAAGCGAAATTACATTGACTCATTAGCAATAATTAAATTAAAGATTTATTCAAACATTATAAATCCAATAGCTGACACGGGAACACTAATTTTTGTAATAAGGAATAATTTAGTCTCAGGAAAGTATATAACTTCTCATGGTATTGTACTTTTAACATGTGCTTTTGGCCAGAGTTTTAAAACACCATAAATTAATTTGCTTTTAACTGAGTTTGAAGATTGTGTAAATTTTGATGAACCAATTAATGTTACATGTGCAAAGATTGATAATTTATCAAATGATTTGTTTATATCTTTAAGTACACTAAATGAATTAAAATTTGATATTAATGGTAATTATTTAAGATGTAATGAAATCGAAATTGTACATAGTATTAACTTGCATGATAATGAAATCGAAAATGGTAAATTGAATGATGATAATTTTAAATTAAAATGTGATGCCATAGAAGACATTCTGATTTCGATAATTTGCACGACAATAATTAGAACGTGGATATGTTTCATAAAAATAATTTGGATATTATTATATTTCAAGATAATTTGAGTACTGACATGCTATCTGATAATAAAATCGATTAAGTAATGTTTTAAATGAAAGTAAAAATAAAAATGTAATTAAAACTTTCGATAACGAACTGTTAAATGTTGCCCTACGATATCTGAAAATTTAGTTACCCGATCCCAAGAGACTTATATTAACAATAATGATATGTCACAGACTCTGAAAAGTTTCGAAATTAACAGGAAAATAACTCCAGCTTACTTCTTGTTGGCAAGATGGCCGTAAACGAGTTTAATAAGTTTCGTATTGTTGATAACTTTTTATATCATGAAGATACTATATTAGGTGAGAAAGTTGGTAGTTTTGAGTTCTCTATTTCTCAAAGAAAACTTTTCTCAACTTTCACTCAATCTAGTTTATAGAAAGGACATCTTTCATCTCCTTTTTTAAAAAAAAATAATAATAAATGAATATTGTTATTTATTGTGATTGAGAGAGTTGAAGAAAATAAAGAAGCGCCTAACTTTTGTCTACTTTGCCTTTTGGTTGAATTATATGTCATCCATTATTAAATCCAGATATTAATCTCATTAACTCTGAGATTTTGTTAAATAGCAAATACAAACGCATATGTTGGAAAATGTATAGGCATAAAAAGTTATTCTAAATTTTAATATTTGCCACGCTGGAGGAATTTCGTATAAATTAATTATAAGAACAAGAAAGCAAGAATTAACTATTTTTTATCTAAGATGAAATTCAGAATTATCAAAAAAATAATAAATAAAAATTAGTTTTTAAAAATATTTTCTAAGTTTTTTGTAAGGATATAAATGTTAAATTTTCAACCAAACGCAAATATTAAGTGTACTAAGTTAGGCAGCTTTTATTTTTTTATTCAATTGAGAAGTATTCATGATATTGCAGTTTTATGATTGAATTATTTTGAAAATTATTAATAGCACAATGTGTGATTTGATGTCAAGAAATTTTCACTCTCTCTCTCTTATTGTATTCATTAATTTAGGTAACACATTTATTTGCAGTCTGTATGGAGCACAAATTCTTCAATCCATAAGTTATGTTAACACTTATCACAACTCTTGACATTCAGAAACATTAAATTGTTATAAAAAAATTAAAAAAGTTTATTTACCGAAAATTGTAACAAAACACTTAAAATCACCGAAGAAATCATCAAACCAAAGTACTCCATTTGATTCTGTTTGAACGCAAGAAGGCGCTGATCGTCGTTGCAATTTATATTTTTTATATAGCTAGTCTTTCTTAGTTTTGGTAGTTGTAGGAATATCTTGTTTCTCACATAAAGACGTTTTAACAACCTAAGGAATTTGTGATTATTTTTCTTTTGTTAAATATTTTTTTAACCTTTAATTCATTTAGAAAGTGTCAGTGTCTTTGTTGGGACCCATTTAGTTTAAGTTTTTGGTTGTTCGAATTTTATTCCATCCCTAAACGATGATATTAATAGTTTTAATTTAAAATACAGAAATCTTATATAGATTAATCTTACATATAGATAAGTCTAATATGAATAAAAATTATTCATGACTAATAAAATATTAAACTTAGAATAAAAAAAAAGGCTGGAAAAACATACATATCTATAAATTATTTTTTATTCCTATTTACAATTTCGTTGTTCAGAAAAATTTTGTTGGTCAGGAAGTTTATTGTCCTGCAACAAATTGCACTTCAGAAATACTGGCGAATTCTTAATTACCGATTGAGGTGCCCATTTGGCTCAGATTTACTGTACGGTCGCTCTTGGCGCGATTTTTCGAAGTTGGCGATAAATTGCCAAATATGGTAACCCTACTGACCAATCACAGATGAGGATTTCCGAACATTGAAAAATGGGAGATTCTGACAACCCTAATCGAACAAATCGAAGAATGTAAGCGCCATTTTTAATTCTTCGTTCACCACGTTGTTTGTGCCGGCAATATTTTTTGAATTTTTTTCTCTTGCTCCCTCGTTCGCTTTGTGATATTTTTATGATGGCTTCTGGATGGGGAATGTCTGAGGTAAGTGCAAGAATGTTTGAA
>JAPDSC010035793.1:255-20635 GCA_026290005.1 Latrodectus geometricus
TGCGTTCTGTCATCAGGTTCTTCACGGCTTCGGACAGATGTTGTGGTTCAGTTGATAGACATCAATGACAATACACCAGAGTTTCTCATTCCACAAAGATATTCAAAACTGTTAACAGACAGATACTTCGCTGTTCTTGCTCACGATGCGCCTCTAGAAACAGCTTTCTTGCAAGTTCAAGTAAGCTACTCACCAATGTCTATGACTTATTCTTTTAGTTGTATTTTAAATTTAAAAATATTTACAAAATTTTTGGCTCATTTTTTAAAAAAATTTAGATATATGAAAATTTTAATATACTATTTAATATGAATTTAAAATTATTTATATTACTTTGAGTAGACAAAATGGAATCATCTAAGATTTTGTTACTTTTTTCTGTACACACATATATCTTTTTTATATGTATGTTTTTTCTGTATACGCATATATGGTTTTAATATTATTAAATGTAAAGATAAAATAAAAAATATACATCATTATTTTATTTTTACAATTAATAATATTAAAACCATTAGAATATATTATTATTAATTAGTAAAAATTAATAATACGAGGAGTTTCGTTAGTAAAAATTATTAATTGAATTTGTATAATCATAACTTAAGCTTCATCTTCAGTGGCAAAAGATATATCAAATTTTTAACACAGAGTAATAGGCGATCTAACAGCCTAAGCCTGTTAGATTGTATTTTATATTCTTTAAATATTTTTACTAAATATTTAAATATTTATGGTATATTTTTAGATCATGGTTTAATTGATTTTACGAAGATATATTTTAATTAGAAAAATTATGAACAACTTTGATATAAATTTGTCGCTTTCAGGCTATTGATGCTGATTCAGGTTCGAATGGACTTGTTACCTATGAAATTTCGCTTGAATCAGATCCATTCCGGAGATTTCGAATTGAACCCCATTCTGGTTTCATCAGTAATATCAAGCCGTTGGAGGATGTGCGACCTGAGGAACTTCCTCTGAGACTCAAAGTTGTGGCTCGAGATAATCCAGATCTTAGATCGTCGGTCATGACACAATCTACTCAAGTGCTGGTAAATACATTTTATACGCACACATCACTTTTATATTACATTTCTGTGAATTATTTGCTATATTTAGACTTACAATCCATTAGTAGTATCTTAAAAAGGAGGCATTTTTAACTTAAATGCAACAAAACAGTAAACATATCTCACAAATCATGAAATACAAAACCTTTTGGAAGAGTTAAAATTTTTTTTTAGCATTCGCACGAGCGTATTTATATATATAAAAATTACTAATTGTATATTATCTGTGCAAATAAAAGTTAATTTTTTAATTGTTTTTACTATATCTCTTAAAATGTCCGTAAATGTAATTGTAAATTTTAAGGCTGCTTCAATAGAGTAAATGCAAAAAAAAAAAAAAAAAAAAAAATTATGACAAGAAATTGATTTTTTTTCTTCAGTTTATCTCTGAAAAAACTAATCAGACACCTAAGAAATTATTCAAAATAATGTACATTATATATTTTAGGTATTTTTAAATATACATTTTAGGTATTCACATTTTTATTTTTATAATTTGAAGTAATATTTAAGATCTTGATATTTTTCAGATAACTATATTATTATATTTTACCACATACATTCTATAGATAAATATATTTTAGGTAAATATATAAAAATAACTATAGACACTTTTTTTTTAACGAACTCATTGTAACCAGTAAAATAGTTCTTAAAATTCAAAGTTAATAAAAGAAAAATAATTAATTTAGTTTAAAAATTATATCTTAAAATAAAATCTTTTACTAAACTTTCTAATATAGTTATAAATAAAGTACTATTAAAACATTTTTAGTAATATATGTAGAATGAAAATTAACTTTAAAAATAATTCTTACTTTCATTTAGATGAAAAAACAAGTAAAAAAATCATTTATTTTCTCTGCTTCAAAGCTACATTTTTAAAATACATTTTTTTCATTGAAACAAAGCATTTTATTATTTTGCTCGAAAAGTACATTAATCATTATATCCCTTCCTCTGCTTGTTTTTCTTGAGTTTGTAACACTTCATTATTGTTTTCTTTTTGATATCTGAAAAAGTAATTTTTCATTCGGAGATTAAATTAGAGAGAGAAATTCGACAGGAATTGATTCGGAAAAATTTGGAATTTCAACATCATCTACAATTCAAAAGGCTTACCATTATCCAAAGAAAATATTGATCTAAGATACTCAATCTTTGAATAAAAAGGAATAAAAAAATTGAGGTAAGGGAACAAAGCATTAAATGAGTTAACAAGACAAAGAATTTTCAAAACTTTAGCTTCTAAATGAGAATTGAAATTACCATTATGTTAAGAACTAGTTACTAATTCCCAAAATCCTATATATTCGTTAGTTAGACGTTCGTAAAAACAAGTGACTTCTATATTAAATTTAATTTCTTCTTTTATGTATAAAACATGAAGTATTTTTCAATTTCATAAAATATTTTAATTTGAAAATTATTAAATATGTTAACATTTTTCTTAGGTAAATGTAATTCGAAATGAAAATAGAATGGTATTAGTTCTGAAGAATGTTTTACCTGATCGAGTTCTTGGAATCAAAGAAAATATTCTCAAGTAAGTTCTTAGTATTAATAGCTATATTTATAAGTTAATAATTTCCCACTTTTAAAATTGTCATTATAATGTATAGCCATTCAACCCAAACATATTTTACAATTAACTGTGTAGCTATAAATAATTGGTTACGAAATATGGCCACCGTAAGTACGGGGCATGATATCTGGCACTCTCAGTGGCATAATACATGGACATTGAATGTACCAAAATAATTTACGAGGCATCATGTCATTGAGTTTAGTTGTTGCTTATTCACCAGCATGCTTCCCTGTTATTTGCCCTGTGAGTTAAGTTCTACCAATTAGATTGAAAAAGCAGGGTTTGAATCTTCATAATTTAGAAGCAGGGATCAAGCATAAGTGATTGACTCCCCATTGCTTGGGATGTAGCCTCCAGAGGCCATTTCACATGGAGAGAATTGCGACCACGACATATCTAACGTACTCAGCGGCCATTAGTGAACACGACGGATCTTCAAAAAAGTCGGGATTCAAACTCTCTACCTTCCGGTAATGAGAACAAATCACTTACGAACCAGGACACCGTGACCCACAGCTTAGTTTTAAAATATTTTTGTGTTGATTGTAAGGAAATTAGAGCAAATAATTATGAGCAATTAAATATTCTATTTTCTAATTAACTAACGTGTGCAATAAGTCCTTGGATATTCTCTTCAATATATTGAATTTTTTGTTTTCATGAAAATTCTTAAAACTAATTTTTTAATGAATTTTTAGAAAAAACTATTTTTTTTAAAAAAACATTCAAATAATTGCTATTGCTTAAAAATATTCATCAGCTTATTATTGTAGCATTAGTAAGTAAATAACTTTATGAAGTTAGGGTTAGTATAATTTTGTTTACGAGATATTTGAGGATTTATATTGAATAAAATCCAATTCATTTTAAGAAAGTAACTTTAAAAATGTGACAAAGTTTATTTTAAAATGTAAAGAAAATATAATATAATTGTTAATTTTGAAAAAAATAATTCAAAATAATTTACGCAGAATTCTGTAATTTGTTTTTATAATATAAAGAAATGTTTACAATTTTAAATTTTCATACAAATACTAAATTGAACGTTAAAACATATTAAAAGCTTTTTTAATTTTAAAAATACAGAATTTGATTTAAAATCAAGTATATAAATAAAGACTTCATACATTTTTTGTATTTAATGATTTTTAAAATCATTAAGAAATTAAACAAATGTACAACAATTATTTTTCATAGTTATTTCCAACATTTATATAATGAATGTCTAATTATAAAATTCAAACTTTTAATTTTTCAAATTCAAAACCGAATTTCCATTCCAACTACTACAACATTACATAACATTTACCCATCTTCTAAAAGTTCTTCCTTAATTATTACTACTAATATTTATAATTTTTTTTTTTAAAAATAGTCCCATAAAATAAATTTGACAAATTGTTTTATATTATTAATTACATAAACTTAAAATGAATATTTATAACAATTAACACAGTAAATTTCTTTCATCATGAACATGAATAAATTTGTCAATTGATAACAGTATCATGTTCAAATGAAATAATTTTTAAATGTAATATATTTTAACCCCAAATATACCTAAACTGATTAGTCATACATATAAAATTTTATGACAAGATTTTTATTTTAGATGTTAAAATTATTTTTACCTTTAAAAGCTGCACTAACAGAAAATTTAAAATTTTATTACTGTTTACTTAAAAATATACTATAGAGTATATAGGTAACTTATAATTTAAATTATAAAAAACAGTAAAGAGCTAAAAATGTCATGCCAAGCAGAAAATTGCGCAACTCCTCGTACCATGTAACAATTAGTAGTAGGTAGTAGTAGTAGTAGTAGTAAATAATATTTGTTATACAATTTTCCTTGATTATTCTAACATTCGATATTGACGTTTGATAACGGTTATGCTTGACAAGGAGTTCACTTTCAGAATCTCTAATGTACTGAGACTTAAATTTGCATTTTACTTTAATATCAGAATATTTTTGTGAAGATATTCTGATATTAAAGTAAAATACAAAATGAAATTATGATCTCTTCAATTCTTGTATTGTAATATTATTAAAAGAAGACAATTAATACTACAGAACTGTTTTTTGCAGTTTCTTTGTTTGTTCATCTAGTTTTAAAAACATCAAAAAACTACATTAGTTAAAACTATATAGATAAAATATAATCCCACAAATATTTATATTGAATAACTTATTTTTTTCAACTACTTTGACTTAAATGATTTGTGTAACAAATTATTTTAAAATTGAGGGAATTTTATATATTTTTAAACTTTAATGAAATTAATTTTTTCTTTTATTTTGTTTTAATATTTTTATTACAGAAAATTGATGACAAATTAACTCCACGAAAATTTTAGATTGATGTCGATTTGTTTAGTTATAATATGTTACTTGTAGGTTAATACAAGAAAGAACTGGTGTAGTTGCAGATGTAGAAAAAGTTGTTTCTCTGAAAATGATTAAAAATTATTCAATTGAAACCGACACATCTGGGTATGTACAGTAATTTATTCCACCATTATTTTTGTCTCGTCAGTATATATAATTTTTTCTTATCATAGAACTTTATTTTTTTAACTTATATTTGCATTGTTACTGTAGATTAAATTGTGCTTATCATTGGCTTCAAGTAAAATAATGGTTAATTATATTTCTAAATGTTAAAGAAAACCTCTCATAAATTTGATGATTAAGCATCAATTTGCTATTTTGAAATATTAAATCATAACATTTTCTTAAAATGTTTAATTTTTAAATTATTTTAACAATGTTTACAAATTAGTTTTCTTCGCAATACATTTCTGTAAGAAAAATATAAAAACATTTTAGCAACCTTATTCTCAAGGAATTTTTCTAATGCAATTTTAGCATTTAAAGTGTAGTCGTTTACTTATTTCATATATTTTTTCCCATGTTGATCCATAATATCAGTGGATTTAATATTTCAAAAGGTCTTCTTGAATACTATATATACTATATTTTCACGTGTTTTTTATGCAATATTTTTTGACATATATTTGACCTTTTTCAGGAGTGATTTGTGGTTTTATGCTATTGATCCAACAACTATGAAAATCATGAGAGCCGATGATCCGAAATTGAGAATGTAAGTTTGGAATAAAAATTGCTTGCACGAATTAAATTATTTTTATAAAATTAAAAAATTCAGAGTTGTTGTTTTTATAAATAGCAATAAAAATGTGAATTAGGAGACAAATTTAGTAAAAAAAAATAATTATATTTATTATGCTTTAAACTTATTTTGATATTTCAAGTTTAATTTTCATTAATTAATTTGTATATTTCTGTTCTTCCTAATTCCTTTATTTATTAAAACTGCTCATAATAATCAGATAATAAAATACTACATTTTTGATCGTCCATATTTAGCTTTAGTTTATACTATTCCAATTAAATTCCATTTTAACCAAATTTTGTTATTTTTAAATTTTTATTAATTTAATAGTTATAAAATTTTGTTCGATGTGTTAAAAATTAAAAAAAATACATTTGTTTTATATGATGTTAAAACTTTTGCAATTCTAATGTAGTAAAAGCTTTGATATTATTTAGGTCTTTGTTGGAAAATGGAAGATCTGATAGCTTATTATCTGAAATGTCCCGCACATTGGGTGTTCAAGCAGTTCAAATCAGGCCGCCCATTTTAGCTCCTCTTCTTCCTACAACTCCATCCGAATCCCCACCCCCAGCCATCATCGTGAGAAATGCTGGAGGTGGTGGTAATACCCACCGAGTGCCCTCCGCAGGGGGTGATGTAAGCGATTTGGGAGCTGCTCTCATTGCCTTGGCTGCAATCATCGTCGTTTTGGGATTTGTGGGAATTGTTTATCATTGTTGCATGTGGTCTAGGTAAAAATTTTTGAAGTGGTATAAAATTAATTTTTTGATTAATTTAAGCTGATTAGTATCATGTAAGAAACAATATTTTTAAAAATGAATTGGGTTACTTAACTTATTATTCTTGAATATTTTTAATGTATCATCGATAATTATAAGATACATTAAATTTATGAAAAAGATTATAAAATTAATAGATTCGTTAACAATTAAATTTTACGTTTATGTGTTTGTAAATTTTAATAGAAGAAATGTGCATTTATCAGTTCACTTAATTCAGTTAACAAACATTTTTCCATGTTTACATTGTTTTATTCAAAATTTGTGTTTCTTTAGTGTTTTAAATAAAACATAATCTATTACATTTTATAATATATATAAGTATAATGTGTTATTCAGAATACATATTAATATGAATAACAGTATATTGTGACATATATTACAATATTTACTCTAATTTTTGTCTATAAATATTTTCATACTTAGTGGAACATATGTGAATAAAAATATATAATATCAAATCTAAAATTCAAAAGGAATTCTCGATGTATTCCCTTTAACCTAAAAATTTATGAAACTATAAAGGTGCTTCTCTCATTCTAGTTATTATATATTCTTCACATATTATATTAAATGCTGCAAAATTATTTATAACATAATTCTTTTAAAAACTGAAAATTTACTTTATATGGAAATGCTTTTAGTTCAAAATATTTGTTAAGTGATGCAATTATTTTATAAACAATTAAGACTTTCTAAATAGTTATTTTAATAATTAATTTTGTGAAAATTTTTAAGAAATTGAATTAAAATATGCACACATTAAGACATGATATATCCTTAATAACAATTTTAATACATTTTTGCAGATATTTAGCTTATCGTGAAAGAGTGAAACGTTTGTATGTTGCACCCAGATATGAACCAGTCTTTGTTGAACCCAGTCTGAAAGAATATGAAACCCAAGTAAATTTATTTTTGCATCTTAAATTTTTATTTAAAATCAAAAATACATGTTAAAGTGATTTCTATATATATACACTTGTGAAAATTGAAATTTGTGTCGTTGTGGTCCTCCATTCGATGATTATTATGATAAAATACTTTAAACTTTAATAATTTTGTTATAGACATTTTTCTTTATTATTTCATATTGTTTGATTAGTGGGATGAAAATAAATATAAATTCTTTACCAACATATTTTATATTTTTTCTTTTTAACTAAAATTATATTACATTATTGAACTACATTCAAGACAATTATTTTTCCAATCTAGGTACTCCAAATGAGCATCCCCCTTGATGATGAGATGGGTAGTAGCGTTCAAGATCCTCATCTGTCGCTCACTTTAAGGGGCCTAGAAGGTATAGCCTATATTGGTGGCCGGGACGGCACCGCTTCGGCATTTGGTGGAACCACTGACAACAGCTTTTCTACAGGTGGATCATCTCTGAATGAAAGCCGTAGTTCTTTAGGTCATAGCAGCACAGCTCGTGCTACGAGCAGCGGTCCTTCAGCGTTGGAAGAACCAGGAGATCTAATGATACCAGCTACTAATCCTTTGTTTGAGGATCCTGATCAGTAAGTATTTTTTAATTTGGGACATGAATTTAGTTTACTTTAAATGATTAAAGTTTCTAATGTATTTTTTTAAAACCTTTTATCAAGTAAAATCTGAATTAGAGGAGTATAAACTACTTTTGTATTATGAAAATGGCTATAAATCTTAATATATATCCTAAACCTTTTTTAAATATTTCTCAGAAATAAAACGCTATCAGTTTGATTTTTAGAATTCATACATACAGCTTTTTAATTCTTTTTAACATTGAATACTTATAGGGATACAATTAATTGAATTTGATTAACATTTTTTCTGCAATATTTTTAACAAAATTTTTTTTCTACAAATTCATTGAAATCGGTCATTTACAAATTATTATTTCTATTATAACTAATGTTTAAGTCATCTTAAGTAGATTATTTATAATTAATATTTCTCTATGATATCAACTTTATCAATTAAATGAATGATAAAATTCCCTTTAATACATTTAAGGTTTCGTTAGTTTTACTGAAATTGCATTGTAAATTACATCACTGAAAAATAATTTACTAAATATGTTTCAGACATTAATGGATAATTTGTAGAATACATTTTTAGTTTTTTTTTTTTTTAAATTTCATTCCTTCTCCACAATTCCTGATGTATTTAATTATATAAGGCATCAGTGGGTGCGAAATTTTAAATTAAGTATTTTTATTTAAAGGTTCTGTGTGTGTGTTAAACATACCATTATATCAATATTTTTTACATTATAAACATTGTTAAATATTTCTTCAGAAAGTTGGTAATCAATGGTTAGTTGTCACGAGTCACGATTTTCAATTAAATATAAGCAGAAAAAGATTTAAAAAAAATAAATCATCGTTTTAAATACTTGAGAACAAAAGCATAGAATATATTAAAAGTTATTTAGGTAATGCATTGGCAGAAATATTTTGCTTTTTATTACATTTTCTCCTTTAGTATAGAGACTGTTTGTATTCTAAATTGTCTAAATATATGTATATATATAAGTATATTTGCAAAATATACAGTAAAATGAAATTCAAATTACTCAATCGTTTACATGTTTCTTTTAATGCATTTATATTTAACATAATTTAAAGTAGCAAAATGTGTAAACGAACTCTGTTGAATCAAAATTTGTTTAGATTATTTTTTGGTACATTTAAGTAGTCAATTTAAATAGTCTAAAACTTTTTTTTAATGAGATTGGAAATTATTCTTGGGGTATAATCTGCTTAGAGGTCATAAGGTTTAAAAATATAAGTAACATGACCTTGTGTGAATGTTTGTGTGTAAAGCCTTCACTGTAACTTAAGTAAAAATTTTATTATGAGATTAAAGATTGGCTAAATATATAACACTATAAGTAGCATATAAAAATTGTACAAAAAGACAAAAAAGTAAGGATTTTTTATTATTTACATTATGCTTCGTTATAAAAATGCTTATCATTCACTCTAGTTAGCAGTTATATGTGCTTATATCCACAAATTTTGAAGAAATGCAATAATGCTTGTCACTATAATTTATGAATGGCATTATTTGAAGATATTTTCATTCAAAATAAAAACTATTTGTAATTATTGTGTTATTATACTACAATATACAATATTGTAATATACGTATTATACAATATTGACTTTTTGAATTATTAAAAACTATTTGTAATTATTGTGTTATAATACTACAATATACAATATTGTAATATACGTTTTATACAATATTGACTTATATTATCTGATGATAATAATGCGAATAAAGAGTTCGTAAATAGCTGTTTTTGACTTTATATTGAAATGTAAATTTAAGAAAAAAGTATTTTTTATTGATTAATCGCTCTGACTACAGAAAATTCAAATAAAGACTCTTATACAAATTTATGCTATAATAATATAAAAAAGTTAGAAGATAGTGTATATAAATGAAAGAAATTTGTATCACATTTTTAAATTAATATGAAATAAACTATTACAGGAAAATTGAGAAATTTTTATGTTATAGTAATTGTGTAAAATCGCAAATTGTTGCTTAAAGCATATAATTATGTTAGACAGCAGTTAAAGAAAAAAGTGTGGGATGTATATTGTAAATAAATACACACAGATTCTCACTTATATTTATCTTTAATTTTATTAATTAGTTGACTTGCTTCTAATTATTTGTTGTTCATTTTTTTGTTAAATTGCATGTCAGTTGTTGGAAACCTTTATCACATGATATTTTCACATTATATTTGTAAGCTATAACAAAAATGTTTTTACACGAAAAAGTTAATGTATAACGTGTAGTTAGATTATTAGCGCAAATAAAGTGATATTAATGACTTATACAAGCCATATTTAATGCATTATTTGACACATTAATCTGATTTTATCTAATTAATATCTGATTATCTGATTAATATTGATGAATCTAATATGCAGATAAGATATTATTCGCAAGTGTTTCCTTATTCTCTGCCAATTTAAAAAATAAGCATTTTATAAATTCAACGAGCATTAATTTCAAACAAATTTTCTACTATCACTATCAAAATCATAATACTAATAAATTTATAATTATTTAGTTAGTCAACTTTCTTTTAATATCTAATTTATCAAAGTTCTTAATTTTTAATATATGATATTTCTTATAGTGAAGAAGAAATGGCAGGATCTTCTAAAGCTGGACCTTCAGAAAGCAAAGTAGCTCTTGTTGAAACGCATGAGCCACCTCATAGGACTAAATATAATGTTGAGAATACAACGGAACTTTGACGGAATTCTTTCCCATGAAGTGACATAATTTTTCTTTTTGCCAAATGTGAACTTTGAAAACCATGGTGGTCTTTTCAAACTTATTTAAAACAGTGAGGAGTAGCAAAACGGCGAACTATTATTCCTTCCTGTTGTGTTCACTAAATATTAGTTGGGATAATCGAAAATCAAAGGTTTTCTTGCCTTTTGGTTCTTTTAAGAGAAATGTTGCTGCTCAAAATGCAAGGAAATCATTTTATAAATCACGTAAAAAGGCAGAAGTTATCTAACTTTTTCATTAATGTGTTATATATAAACAGGTTATTTTCCCACTTCAGAATCTTAGAGACATAATTGGAAAAATATATCTATTGCCATTATATATACCAGCATTTTATGAAAATAATATATTTTTTATCAGAATATTTAGATTCTGAGAGTTTTGGATAATATAAAAAGGCAATTTTAGACACCGGAAAAATAGCAAGAGTTTCTCATATTTTTATTAAGTATTTATATTATAATAAGATTATTAAATTTATTATAGAATTTTTTTATAGATTATTAATATTATTTGTGATTGTTAATTTATGAAAGAAAGGAAGATTATATATGCATATACTCCCCATATGTATATATATATATATATATGCATATATACATGAATATACATGCATTATTCTTCATGATTAGTTTCCTAACTGTGATAACTGTAAAATATGTTTGTTTATTGTTTTTAAATATGTAATTAAAAACTATAAAATATTCTACTTAGTAATTAAACCAATATATTTAGTAAGATCTTGAAAATTTTCCTCAATATTTTAAATCTATTTTAATGAAAACGTTTTAAATTACTTTTGTATATATTTTATTAACTTAACAATGTTTATCAAATGATTATAATCGCATTACTGAACAAATGTTTTGTCAAATTATGTTAAACATAATTTTTAAATAAAATATTAATGTTTTTTGTGATGGATGCAACTTAAAAAAAAGAATAATTTAATTTACAATTTATTTTTTGTAATGTTTAAAATTTGTACCAAATTTTAAAATGATTTTATAAATGTATTATAAATTTTTAAATAAGTTATTAATTTGCATATTTAAACTTTTCTCTGAATGTATAAAAAAGCAATAGTTACATTAAAATATTAAACAAATATTTTACGCTATTTGTCATATCTGTTTTTAACATAAGGTTTAAAATGCTCTTTTTAAAAAAATTCAAAATTTTAACTTTTGTAAATTTAATAGAAAAATATTTTTGTTACTTCAAAACTGTTTATCATTTGTTTCTTTTGTAAATTTTTTCTCTAATTATTTTTAAAAGTGTATATAGACTTTCAAAAGGGTGCCATAAGAATTAACTTGCCAAACTGTATTAGATTATGAGTTATGTAAATTTAAAGTGAATATTTGTAAGAATTTATATTGCAAATATTTAATGATTAAGAACAAATTTATCAGTAGATACCTATCATATTAGGATGAAGCAGTTTTTTAAATTAAATTAAATTTGTTTTATACCAAATAAAATATATATATTGAATAAAGCTTTGCATATAAAAATTTTTATTTAATTTTATTTTAAATCATGAAATTGTTTTTAATGTCAATATCTAGTTAAAATAACTGTAAAAATTTTATTAATGTGAAATGTATTTATTACTGTTTTATAAAGTATGTATTTTATACTATAATATTCTGTTTCATTACTTAACAGCAATTTCATATAGTTGTCTATATATGAAAATAAAAACAAATTACATTTTGTTTGAAAATTGCTTTATGTTTAACAGGTATCATTTTCTTATGAGATTAAATAATATATGAGGAATTTTATGTGCTTTAAATTATAGAGATTATATTCTCATATTTTTTCAATAACATATTTGCTTCGTCTTATCATTTGAGAAAATAATTATATGCATTTTATTTTTATCTTAGACTGAAAATATATTATGTGTTCAACAGTTGTACTGCCAAATGACTGTATATTGTACACCTGTTTTGTTAGTGTAATAAATTATTTTTTGTAACGCTTCTGTTCTATTTTTTTTTTTTTTTTTGTTCTGTAAAGTTTAATTTAGCAATAATTCTGTTACACTAAACTTAAGCTTATTATAAATGTATTGGATAGCTATTCTAAGACGAGAAAAAAAGTGAGGGAGCTGTCAAAATGATTTTCCATTAAAATACCATTTTTTGAAAGACTATGAACATCAAATATTTTCAATATTGATCTATCTGTTAGCATCATTTGTTGCCTGTTTATAGGAAACTATTATTTGTATATTTTCTATAAGCAATACCATATCCATTATAAATTAAGGTAAAATTAATTAAAAAAATTAACCTAATAACAACTTATATTCATAATAATAACTGAAAAATAAAAAATATTTTTAATAATTATTAAAAAATATATAAGCAATTTTTAGTTATTATTATAAATGTGTCAAATGTTTATGGTTAATTATTGAAATACACTATATATGAAATATATTTTTAATAACACTATATAAATATATTTTTAATAACACTATAAAACACTATAATAACACAGATTTTGACATAATTCTTTCCTGCTGATCGCAATAGCAGGAAAGAATTATGTCAAAATCTTATAAAAAGACAAGTTATAATATGCATAGGGACGACGCAGAAAGTAAACAAGATCTGAAGCCCTCCATAAAAGCAAAGAAGTTGTGTAATAGTTTTTTCGTTCGAAAGTCACTTGATAAAATCGGAGTTTTACCAGAATATCATGTTATGTCTTTAATAATAATAATAAGAAATTGTGATACGCAATAAAATGGCATGTCGTAATACGTTAGAAGCAAGAATGTTGTCTATCGAAAGTGTGGATTCGTGATGCTGCCACTCTTACTGGTCAAACACCAGCCAGTTTCACTAGAAAATAGAATCAATGGTTTGTTGAAGCATGCAGGTTGCTGAAACAAATTCAACAACATGCAGGATCTCAATGCTTATCTAGCTATATCTGTCTATATTTATCTCTAACACCCGAGAGATTAGACATATTGAGAACATACAATAAGACCTTGAAAAACCATATATCGCAAATCGTTAGTCAGGAAATGAGCTTGTGCAATGCGTCCAGTATCTTGTCCTACAGTAAGATGACGTTTGGAGCATCATGTCTTCTATTTCTCCGACTTCTCTTGACAATACGGCATAAAAATAGTTGGTGACTCTGGTGCACCGAACAATACAGTGGAAAACAGGATATAAACTGGATACTAGACGATAATGACAAAGTTGGATATAGTCTGAAAAGACATCGCAATGTCCTCTCTTCAGTCTCAATTCTGCGTGTAGCATTCTGATGGATGTATATGAGGCAGCAAGTTCTGAGAAAAGTTTTCGTCGTCTTTTTGAACTCCAAATCGTCATATGGATCTTTCACTTGGTTTGATTGTATGGGCAACTACTGAGTATACGTCATGCACATTTCTAATTCAACATTTGGAACATTTTTGCCATCTTCAGGTAAGTGTTTCCTTCCTACATTTAAAGGCTGTAAAATTTCATCCTTCAGTAAGAAAATACTAGAGTACACATGATGTTCATACTTTATGACCAAAATGACTGATCTTTCTAGGCAAAGAGAATATACGATTGTTAACATGACTTGCTCGATGTCTAGCTTCTCAAGAACTGAAAACATTTAGTCACGGCTAGCTGAGAGAATGACCAGTCTCTCCCTCACTTCCTAATTACAATGTAACGATACGTACGACTGATAAAGTGTGGCATAGATTTTAACAATATGTAATGGTTTTATCTTTTCTGTTACCGAAACTCAGTTAGAGTGCATTCCTATATAGCTAAGGGTCACATAAGCGGCAGGGCTGGCTACCATTTCTTCAAATTTCGCACCGTTGTACTCCAAAGATTATGCAAATTTAATCCTTTTTTCCTTATGCAATACTGCTTACTTTCAATAAATATATTATTTATTTTTCTTTGTTGTGTTCTTGTTTTAATAGTCAAGAGTGAATGTTAATAAAATATAATATTTAATAGCAAATTTATTACCTAAATATATTTAATTGTTTTCAAATTGTATACATCCATAATTATTTTTTATTTTGTTATTACTCAGTCGTAATTATAAATCTCATATATAAAAAGTAAAACATTGGTATAACTTTTTATAATGCAATCTTTAGTGATAAATAGTCAATTCCCACGCAGTAAATAACAAAATAAACAAAAAAATCACGGTTTTATAAAATTAATACAGAGCCTTTTGTCAATTGATTATAATTTAATTTATTCTTAAACTCGGTAATTCTCTATTTACTTAGAACTAATTATTTGGAAAAAATTATAAAAAGAAAGTCGTGTTTTTTGACAATAATTTTCGAAGTCAGTTTGTTTCAAACAAGTTCTCATACTAATGTAATACTGACAAAGTAATTTGAAAACCTTACCAACCGAAATTTTCTATTTCTTGCCAATTGATTTTGATAAATATACATTTATATGTGTATATTATCATTGAAAATATTTATGTCAAGAAAATCTCTTAAAACTCATTTTATCATATTTGTTAATCATATAAAATTGTATTCATTTTATTACGTTGATAGCCATGTGGTTAAATTTTGGTTTTTTGTTAAGTGTGAGAATAAATTATCAAACATTAGTCCTTGCAAAATAAGGATTAAAATGATATTCTTTAGAAATATCTTGAAATTTTTCCGGTACTTTAATTAAGTTTCATCATTCTTACTTCAATTAGAAATGTCTTTTTGTAAAGTGTTTATCAAATAAAAAAATCAAATTAATATTTAATTCACTTTTAATTTTATTTAGATTAGGAATTTAAATTAATGAAACTTCATACTCAGGGAATACAGAAATATATATCTTATTAAATTATGCATCATTTATTATTTATCATAAGGTTTGTTTTAAGCAGATTTTCATTTTGTGTAATACTCTCTCTCTCTCTTTACAGATTTAGTTCACGATGGCTTCAGTGATAATTTAAGATATCGGAATGTTCAAAACTTCACTTAATTTTGTATTTAAAATGTATGATATAAATCTGCAATAATTCCTATCACAAAATACATCAATGAAATGATTGCAAATAGGACTCTCACTGAATTAACATATCAAGGGAAAAAATTAATCTTACATAACGTAAATATTATATTAATGTTAAATTGTAAAGAAAATTATGAACATTCAGTAGATAATTTCTTGAATCATCTTTTATTTTAGGTCTTATCAGAAACAATAAATCAAAATGGTAGATTGCATTAAGCAAATTAGTTTGTCTCATAATACCTATCTAATGAAATCTTTATAAAACTTGTTTCCAGTACTTTGTATTTCAGGCAACTATTTAAAGTTCTTTCCAAGACTTAATAATAAATATATTTTGAAAAGCTGTTGAATTTTTACAGTAATTTTTGTATCTTGTATAATTAATTTTGCCATATACGCGTTATTGTAGCAGATATTCACAATTTTATTTCTTCCTTTGAAGTACATAAAGTTCAATATAAGAAACAGCTTAATACAGATTTAATGTTATAGTTATCTCTATTAACTTTTCGTAATTCATAATAAATACTACTATCAACTTTAATAATTGTAGCGAATAATAGCCTAATAAGGTAATAATCAAACAAAATACAAACAACATTCTGCTGAAATAAAACCAAATCAGCTACTTCATGTTTATTTGAGAATATCTGTGATTTAGAACCAGATTAAAATTTCTGATACTTAATATTTCAAACTAAGATTTACTTAAAAATATGTAATTTAATTATTCGCATAATTACAAGCAATTATTCTATCAAAAGTAAATAAGGCCTAGAAACCGTCTAGAAAATATGTTGATTTGATTTATATTTATTAGATTTTATGGATTCAAGAAATAAGAATGCATGAAATTTTTCGAATGATTATCATCTCAAAAGTTTGTTTCATTTTTACTATCTTCTTCATAGTAATCAACTTGATCATTCTGGAGTTCATCTTCATAAAAGTAAATTGGATCATCTTCCCCTAATGAAAAGAAAAGAAAGTTATGAAACTATGCACAAGAGAATTTACTTTTATATTAAGTAAAATTTGAAGAAAATAAGTAGAATATATGAATATTAAAAAAAATTCGAGAAAAATTGGTTATTTTAAATTTTAATCTGCTATGATTAAAAAAAACTTTATAAAAAACTTTATAAAATTTTTATCAATGAAAATATAGAAAATGAATATCATTTTCTATATTTTCATTGATCAAATAAATATTTTTTATATAAGTCATACAAATAAATATAAGTCTTATATATAAGTCTTATTATAATAATAAGACTTATGTAATCTTATATATAAGTCTTATTATATTAAATATAAGATTTACAAATCAATTTGGACATTTTACATGAATAAAGGAACATAGAAAAAAAGTGAATTACTTACTAATGTAACTTAGAAATTTTATTAATGACTTTTGACTCTGAAGATAATTTATAAAAATTCTAATTTTTTAAATTTCGAATTAAAATCATTTTAAGTTTTATTGATGAATAAACATTTCTTTTTCAGCAAGTTTAAACTTCATGAGAAACACGTATTCAGAAATTCCTGATAAAGCAAAAATATTAAATCAAAAATATGTTTAATAATCATTTAGTGATAATTTTAGGAATAAGTTGCTTATTTTATTTTTTCATTTTATTTCTTACCCGAATTGTGATTTTAAGACTTTGATAGTATAATTTCATTTCTGAAACACGCATTTCATCTCGATATCATCTTTTTTTTAAGCTTGAATTTTCGCTCCAAATGCATATTAATAATTTAATATTTCTCTCCCTGATTAGAAGTCCATTCTGCTTGTCTTAATCCTTAATGATGCTTTATCTTAATATAATTATGCTATTATTTTTTTTAACTAAGATAAGTAATTTTTCTTTTTCTATTGAATCTCAGGAAAAATTACGCTGAAACGAACTACAATAATCTCGACATCCTTAAGTTAGATAAAAATCTTTAAAAAAATATACAAAAGAGAGTTATTCTTATTTTATAGGTAATTTATTACTGGAAAATGTAGACATTTATTATGAACTCTATAAATTATTTCTTGCTTAACTGAATAGCAGAAACAAATTTTATATCTCATGTTTTTTTCTTATAGTATTAATAATTCCGTTTATAAATCTAATTTAGTTTAAATAAAAGTCTGCTTACTAATTATTTAGTATGTCTGTTAATTATAAATTTCATGTAGAATTTTTATATGTCATAAGAGAAATAAGAAATGTGTTAATAAAATAAAAACTCAGATCAATATATATGTATGTATATATTTCATTAAGAAATTAATAATTTTGATCTATTTCGTTTTAATGTTATTGTATTCTTTGATATTACGAATCGGATAGTTTATCTACTGTGATGGCTGCTTTGTAGGACATTTAAACATTTTTCCCGGAATGATTAAGAGAAGGACTTTTAATAAACAGTGAGCTAATCATACGTCTTCAAAGAGAAAACCTAAAACCTATACTCTCATTTTGGTAGATACATTTAGCACAAACTTAGCATCCGTCTCCCCGTTATTCAACAATAACTGTGATTGCACGAGAGACCTTCCATTGCCTAAATCACCGTCCTAACTGTAGCCCATGGGGAACTAGCTATTGAGCAGAGCAGTATGACTTTGGCTCAAAGATGGCAGCACTATCTGGATCTTTTCAATTTAGAGATAGGAAGCCAAGGAAGACCCAATGCCTGGCTTTTACCACCACCAGAGGTATTAATTTGGAATGGGAACATGCAGGACATTGAGACCAGCAATAAATTTAGTTGCCCGAATCACCATCAGTTAACACGATGGATCTTCAAATAAGCCTGGATTCAAACTCACTACCTTCCGATAACGAGAACAACGCATTAACCAACCAGGCCACAGCGGTGATATGTATTATAATTGATATTTTTAATATATTTTTACTTATAAATCGTTAAAATATTGATTATTAGCATCATATATTTTCCATTTTATTACTGAGCAATAACAGTATCTTAATTTATAACAGTTTCTATCATTTCAAATTTAAATTCTATGTACCTTTGTTATAAAGTTTATTTTCATCCATCTATTCGTGGAGACAAGAACTTTTGCACTTCATACAACTCATAAAATGAATAAATTATGTCTAACTGCTTGTTTGGCATATCCCACTAGATTATATTTTTAATACGAGAACTAACTCAGCTGAGAACTACAACTTAAGTATAATTCATAATCATACAATTCAAGTGACATTCATGCTCTAAGTGGAAATCAACTTATGAACTGAAAGCAAAGCATTAAACGTAATTAACTGTCTGCTCTACAAATTTGCTCTGACATCAGCTCAGTCATAATCTGTTTCTTGTGTAATTTGTTTATATCTACCACTGTCTCGTGAAAAGATATATTATCGGCTCTTTTAAAAGATATATTCCTACTGATGATTAATTATTTAATAGTTACAGCATAAAAGTATTATGCAATTTAATTTGTCAATTGTCCAACATTGAGGAAAAAAAGATTATAATAATAATAATGCTTATTGTAGGTATTATAAAAATAATACATCATTCGAAACATATTAAGTTGTATCGTTAAGAGATATAAAAAAAATAATCCTGAGTTGTAATCAAAAATTTGTTTATATGAAAAGATAAATATAAATGATGAGATGATGAAACGGGATTTTAAAGTTAAATTTTGAGTGTTTTTGCAATAAATCTTAAATAATAATTCGTGCTGAAAAACTTAAACAAGTAAAGAATACATACAAAATGAGAATGTTATTGAAACTGCTTTTAATTAAATTTAGAAATATTTGCAGTTAAAGCATTGATTATTAAAATTAACTGTCGAAAATTTAATGAATATTTTGCACAAATTAAAAACAATTAAATTTTAAGAAATCAAGTTAAAAAAGTACAAAAATAAATTTTAACTCGATCTTCATTTTAATTCAAATAATAAAATCGAGAATATTTAAAAATAATTGGAAAAAAAAATAATCCTGAGTTGTAATCAAAAATCAGACCTGAATTTCGATTGTATTTATATCTGAATTGTAAATGAATATTACTTCATCAAATTAAACTAGCAGACTAATAGTGGAGCAAAATATTTTAACATTAGTCATGTAAATAAACCCTCCAAATTTGAGAAAATATAATCTTACTTTGTGTGGTGTTTTTATTTCTCATGCCAACAAGAGGAGCTTCAACGAATGAATATCTTAATTTTTCATCCAATTTTTTACCATCCTTTTGATTTGACTGAGATATATTTGTGGCTTCTGCATTATTTTTATCATCTACACCAAAGCAAGGATTCAGAGGTGGAATCCACAGATTTTCCTCATAAGCACACGTGAATTTAGATTCAGGACTTTCATATCCTTCATGACATTTCAGTTCACACAATCTAAAATAAATAAATAAATAAATAAACACTCTTAATAAATTATATTATAATT
>JAPDSC010035796.1:0-14385 GCA_026290005.1 Latrodectus geometricus
TTTTTTTTTTTTCATTTATTGTGTTGTTAATCTTTTAATCACCAAATAAATCTTACAGGCAAATATTGTCTGAAACCTGATTAAAAAAAATACTGAAGTGAAATTTTGGGGAATTTCACTTCAGCTAATAGAATTTGGTTTTAAGAAATAAGATTCTTTGTTGAAGCTCATGGATAAATAACTTATTTTCACTCAAGTCATTATATAAATATTTTGTCTTTCAGTTACAGTATATTTAATAACATGCGCTGGTCAAAAGGATTTAAATATTGTTTTTTTACAACATTATTCCAAGCACATGATCACAAAAGTGTTGATTCTAGAATGTCAATTTTATAAGGTGATATGAAGACCAAAAATAACCAACAATATTTTACATTTTAAGCTATTGGTTGCATTCAAATATTTGCAAAGTCTGAAGTTAAATTAATTATGAGAAATTTCACATGGATTGCTTAAAAAATTCAGGGTGAATGATGCTTGAGGCTGGTACTTATTAATTTAACTTAATAAGCCTATTGACATAAACCACTCTAGATTTTATAAATGTTTTCCTTTAATTTCTATTTTAGTAGCCAAACTATTTTTTATTCAATGCACTGATTAATTAATACTTAATTTTATTAGTTATCAACAATTTGAAAAATACCCCAGTAATGATCCAAGTTTTTGAACCACAAAATAAAAAATGAGTATAACGTCAAATGACAAAAACATAAAAGCAGAAGAAAAATGCCCCAAAGTGAGCTCTTAAAAAAGATTTTTCAACAATTTTGAGTGTAAAAGAAAATTAATTTTTCATTGTTGTCTATGGGATCAGAAAGAAAAGCTTGTAAAATTGTGAATGTTTGTAAATTGGAGGTTCTAAATGAGCAAACATCAAACAAATTCCCATAATATTCACCTTTATATTCTTGTCTGCAGCATTTCTATTTAAATTGCTTTTGAGATATTTATATTTATGTTCTTAGATAAACAAAGAAAAAAAAAATTTATCTATTCCAAAGGTTGAACAACTTACAAATGAAGTTTCTTGAAATGTTCTTGAATTCCATTCCCCTGAAATTTTAGAAAAATAATAACGTATATTTAAACATGTTTTGCAAAACGTCAATAATACCTGTCTGCTGATTTGTTTTATTTATTAGTTTTTTTATAATGTATTGTATTTTATATTCATTATCCTTTTCCTAAAGGCACAAATTGTATTTTTTTATTGTTGCTGTAAAAGCATTCTGAAAAAATATTAATTGCTATCATGATAAATATCTAATATTTTTATTAAGTATTCATCATTTAGAATATTATACTTTGATAATGCCAGTTGTATTAATGCTGTTATAATTTAAGAAAACAATTTATTTTCTTAAATTGTTACATTAGTCTCTAAGCATGTAACTAGTAAATCCTGCTAGCAAAAGATTTGAGGAAATCAACACTTAACTAATTTGCAATCATAACCATTTTGCCACAATTTATGTATTTGGCCAGATTAAAAGACTTCTTATTTTTTGAATTTAAAAAATATTTAAACCTAAAACCATTAAAAGTTTTAAATATAGAAATAGACAACATAGATAGTTGGAGTATCTTTGTGATTAAGATAAATAAACTTCAACCTATTCTGATTTTTGCATGGTTTATTGTAATATACTGATAAATAATAATACAATGTTATTAAATTGATAAAGTTTGTTTTTAAAATAAGTTATTTGCAAATATTGAAAATAAGTTTCTTATGTAATTTTTAAAGCCGTGAAAAAAAGGTGTATAAGAAAAATAAAATAATGGCAAATACATTTTGATTATCATTAAAAAAAAAAAAAATGCAATTTTGTCTGTTCATTTAAATAATTCTCTGTTAATTTTCTTATGTAAGTAAATTTAATTATCTCTATAGTGAGGCTTATTTTATGCTAATACACAGAAAATAGAGAACACATTGCATGCAAAAGCTATTAATATCAAGATACATCTAAGTGTTACTGATAAATGTTAAAATCAAGCATAATTTATTTCTTTTAAGAAATGAAACAAAAATAATTTATTGGATCATACTTAACAGTAGAAGGCCATTTTTTTATCTTTCATGTGACTAGTAAATTTTCAGATTTATATAATTAGCATAATAAACTAAATATATGTTCAATTGTAATTTAAGCTTTTATATATACTAAAGTTACACATTAGATTGATAAACTTTATATACTGTTAGATTTAAATTATATGTTTAATTTTTAGTAACAGTTATTGTCACAAGATTTTGAAATTTTATAATAGTTTTTTGTTGGAATGATTTTTTTAAATGATAATTGGTCAAGAATAAAATTTTTAATGAATTCGATAATGACTATATTTTATGAATATTTACATATATTATAACAGACATGACATCTACTTACTATCATTATCATTAAAATCTTTCTGCATGAATTTAATGATTTTGCTGTGATACATTTTCAAATTAAATAAGTTCTCAATTTTGGTGTGTGAAATTCTCATTGAAATTCTCCGTTTATACAGTTTTAAAAATAAACACTTTTTGCTTATATTAAATACATAGTAAGTACATTTTAGTAAGTGATTGAATAATATGTTAATAATGATGTATATTTAATTTTTTTATTTTCAATATTTTTACAATGCTTAATGATCTTTTAATAGTCAGAGCTTAAAAATAATGTTGGAACTTGAAGACAGAAGTGCCCAAGGAAGAGCTTGTGGAAATTTAGGAAATACTCATTACCTTTTAGGGAACTTTAATGAGGCCATAACTTATCATGAAGAGGTAATATTTGTTTAGTCATTTATATAATGTTTCCTATAATTCATCGGTAAAACAATAAAGATAGTATATAGGTTTTTATTATTTAAAATAATAATTAGTTTTAATGTGCTTGAAAATGGAAGATGCTAAGATGTAAAGCACTTCTGTAAAAGAGTGTTTTTAAATAATAATATGTTAAATACACTGTATATAATACTATTACTTTTATATTAAGAGTATAATTTAGAAATAAGTTTATATCTGTTCAGTTTATGCCATATTTCTTAAATTGTTTGAATGAAGTACAATTTTAATTAATTTTCTTCAATTTATCTTGCATCATTTTAGAGGTATAAAATAGCAAAAGAATTTGGAGATCTTGCTGCTGAGAGACGAGCACATAATAATTTAGGCAATGCCCATATATTTCTGGGAGAGTTTGAAATTGCTGCTGATCATTACAAGTAATTATTGATGCATTTTACCTTAATTCTAATGATTGACAAAAAACAAACTTTCAGTCTCACATTCAAAACTAATATAAATTAATAGTTTTCTTATGCATTCATTGTTACAAAAATTATTGTCTACTGATTGATAATTTAATAATTATTTCTCAGATCAAAACAATTCTTCAACTTGAATAGCTATGTAAAATAATTACATTTATATAACAAATACTATTGTAAATTCGTATATATGCATGCGTGCATCTTAAGTATCACCCTAGAATTAAAGGGAAAAAAATCTATTTTTTCATTTAAAAGAAACAGTTGTATATGTATACATAAAAATAAAAAGAAATACTACTGTGTTTAATTCAAAGTTTACTTCCCCTCAAAAGCACATAGAGAACTGTATCAAAGATGATATTGTTCTCTATGTGCATACATACAATAAAATAGTTATACGACAAAAAATAAATTGTAATTTTAAAAATTTGTTTTGCTGGAATATTTTATCTGTTTAAATTTCATTAATTCAAATTATTTAAAAGAAATTGTATTTTTTAAAACTCCAACTGACCATTTTATAAGTATGTACATTAAACTATCAATATCAAGATAGTTAAATAAGAAATAAGTTTATATCTGCTCAGTTTATGTCATGCTAGGTAAAGTCAATATTCTTTCACCATTTATTACAAATATTTATCAAATAAAAGATTTTCCTCTTAAAAATAATTTAGTTAAATTTAGAATTCCTTTAATTTTCCAGTTCAAAGCTTAAAAATATTAGTAATTTGTTCTTTAAATGCAATAGCATATTATTTTTTATTAACTATGAAATACTATGTTTAAATGAGGAAAATATGTAACATAAATACTTTTTAAATGAAATTTGTAAATGTGACATTTAAAAGAAGCACCTGTCATGGTAAACTTAAAAAGTGTTAAATGTCTTACTAATTTTTCTGTGAAATTACTTTTTTTTCATTTGAATTATGAAATATTACAGTAAAAAGTATGTAAACACTTTTAGATATTTGATCAACCCTTAGTAATCATGTACTTTGCCATATGGCACCTGTAATTAATAAATATCAATTTGTTTAAGAATTCTGGTATGTATTAAAAGTAAATAAAATTTGTTCATATTTCGATATTTAAATCTTTTTTAAAAAATTTATTTCCATGATGGAAGTAACTTTAAAGTATTTTGTGTAAATATTTTTACATGCATTGGTCACTCTAATATTTTATTTTGAGGACAGGTTTCTGTCCTATTGTTAATTGGTACAATTTTGAAGTATATTAATATGTAGTTTAAGTATATAAAGTGAATTGATTTATAAAAAAAATTTTATTTTCAGGAAAACTTTGGCTTTGGCTATAGAATTAAGAGATAAGGCAGTTGAAGCTCAAGCTTATTACAGTTTAGGAAACACTTATACATTGCTTCATGATTACCCAACTGCAATAGAGTATCATCTTCGTCACCTTAAAATAGCACAAGAATTGAAAGATAAAATTGGAGAAGGACGAGCATATTGGAGCTTAGGTAATGCACATTCTGCCATTGGAAATCATGAACAAGCATTACATTTTGCCAATAAGCATCTTGAGATTTCTAAAGAAGTAAGCTCTTTATTTTATTATAAATTAATTAGTCAGTAATAATGTTTTGTACACCCTCAAATGACAAGTTGCATTAAATATAGCAAATGAATGCAATTTTCAATAATTATTAACAAAAGATGAAAGACTTGATTTAGAAAAGTGTAATTTTAACTATTAATAAAGCCTACATTTTGCGTAAAATTTCTAGCTTCTAATTTTCAATAAAATGTTTATATTGATAAATGCACAGTTAGTTTTCAAAATATTCTTTTTGAAAAACGCTCTCAATAAGTATTAATTTTATATAAAAAAATTTTAAAATATCTGCTTTGGATGGTCGTGAGTTGCTATTTGATGGAACAATAAAAATTTCCATTTAGAAGTTGTTTACAAAAATTGAAAAGTTTAAACAAACCCAGCTGTAATTGTTAATGACAACGTAATCATATTCTGTAAGAGAACAAGAAAAATCACTTAATTCTGAATAGGGAAAGTGTCCAGAAATAAATGAATTGAACACTGAATATTGATGTATAAGATGGACATTGTTCTTATTTTTAAAGAAGAAATTGCACATATAAACTTGAGACTTGAAATGCAATTTAAATAGGAAATATGATAAATTCAAAATAATTTGTATTAATTTAATTTGTAAATAATATAAAAATATATAGATTAAAATAATTTAGTTTCAATGATTGATAATTAATTTGGTTTAAAATAATTTGTAGTTTTTAAATATAAGAATAAAGTAAGTAAAAAAATTTCATGAATGTACATCTGGAATTTTTAGTAGGCCTTGATTATGACTAACATGTCAAATTAAAAAAGACGATTCATTTATTGCCTAAGAAAATTTCAATTTTCAAATGAAGTATTTCAGGATGAATTTAAATCTTCAGTAATGATTCTTGTAACAATTATTCAAGGTTTCAGAGAATTATTCACAGTCTGATATATTTATATATATTATCCCTTCAGACTTTTGTATAAATCACCAATTTCTGGCCTGCATTAATTAATTTTAACATAACTGAATTCTAAAGTTAATACTTTAAAAATAATTTAAATTCTTTCATAGTTTTAAATTTATCATGCAATTTTATTATTTTTTTAAATTATAAGGAACATTTTAATGCATTTTAAGATTAAATATTTTTCTGCATTTCTAAAATTTATATAATTTTAAATAATGCAGTAAGTTTTAAATTTTTCAAGATGAGATACTCAAAAACATCAGAAGTTATGATAACCTGAACTACTGTACAAATGATGATTGTTTATAAATTTATTTAAACCTGTTTACATATACAATATTTTGGCATCAAATTCTATTTTCATTTCTAATCCATCCTGAAAGTTTTAAGATTCAAATATGATTGCTTCACAAAATATAAAGTTTTTTTTAATTTTACGAACTAAATTTGAAATTTATCAAACTTTATAAAGAAATTTAAAAAATATTTCTATTATATCTAGGGAAGTTAAATTGTATATTGAATTGAAGATTACAAAATTCTCTGAGTTTACATACATTAATGTTTAAATTTTTTAAAAATTCATAATTTAATTTGTTAAAATAATTATAAAATATACTCTTATTTTTGTCACTATTAAAAATAAACTATTCTGAAAGTTTTGTTAATATCTAAAATAATTTAATTGGTTTGATATGGAATAATCCATTTAGTATGTTTTTGTAAGGAATAATGCACATAATACCAGTATTATAAACTTAGATGAGAGTAAAGGATAATCATTTGAAACAGAGTAAATACGAAATTTATTTAAAATAACTAAAAAAAAGTTAAATGGAAGAAATAACATTAATGTTACTGCTATAAAGGTAAAGGTAATTTTAAATTGTAATTTTAATAATACCTGAAAATCCCAAAATATAATGTCCTATAGTTTATGTCAGAATTTGTTTTAAATTTTACGTTTTTAAAAAATTTAAAATGTGCATAAAATTTGTAAGTTGAATCCCCTTTTAACTACTCTATATTTAAAATAGTCAAGTTGTAAAATTTGGCATTTTGAGAATAATTAAATAAAACTTAATAATATAAAAAATGTGTCTTAAAAAGATCTAGACTTTGCTTTCAAAAGATTTAAAATTGCTTTAATAAACTTTTAATTGGATTATTTGCCACAAAAATTTGCTATTTTACTTACTTAATTATTGCAAATAAAAAAATTATTATAGACAACATCAAATGATGATGGAATTCTGTTAGAAATTACTAAAAACGAAAGTTTTCTTAATATGTCAAATAATGAACCAATTAATTGGGAATCAACTATTTACCTTTTAAATTCAATTGTGTTGAAAAAGAGCAAAATTTCCATCTTTTTAATTGCAAATACAGATTAAAATAAATTTAAACAATATGCTAAATATTTTACCGTTGGAATATGTCAGCATTTTTAGTTAACTTGAATTGCTTATTAATGTTGAAAGTTTTAAGAACAATCAGGACTGTTAAAAACTGATAATATATCTGTTCAGTTTAAAAAAATGAAAAATATGATTTCTAAAAATGCTAAATCGATGCAGTATCTTTAGTATTTAACCACAAATATTTTTATGTAGTAACTTTATGATTATTTCTTTGGTTATTAGGGATCAAAAATTTATAGATTCAGCTCCCACTTTAAATGTGGATGTTCATGGAAATTAGAAATGCATTTTAAGCTGTGAATCCCTTAATGTATAGAAACAGACCTTAGAATATCATTTGATCACAATAAAATTATATTGTGGATTAATAAGCATCTCTTTCTCATAAATAATAACAGTAAAAAACTTTATGATATAATGATTTACTTTTTTACATGATGATTAATCTTTTATGTGTTATTATAAATTAAAAATATCTATTATAAGCTTATGGTGTTAATATTCTAAGAATTCTTCATTTGCAAATTTAATTTTTATGGAAATTTCTTTTTTGCTCACTTATTTATATATTTATTTTATTTTAGATTGGTGATCAAGCTGGGGAAATCACTGCTCAGCACTGCATTTCAGATATCCAAAAAGTTTTAGATACTCAAGATGGTGGTATTTCTTGCAGCAAGAGTTCTTTATCAAGCAGTAAGTTGATAAGTAACTATTAGAATTACAAACTTTACAACTTGTAATTATTAAAGAATTTATATTTTTAAGACTCAATTTTTTGTGCTTAAATACTTTGAAAATAAAATTCAGTATTATGATTCAATTTAATTTACTATATGTGTGTGTTGATTTTAATCGAATTAAGGTTTTTTAAAAAATCATTACTTTCATTATTTAATCATGCACATAATATACAATAGATTTATGCCATGGTGTATAATCTTTGAATAAATAAATTGACACTTATTTGTTGTATAATTTCTGTTTACTTTCTGTGATCATGCTATTAAAATTATGGTTAAATTAAGAGAATTTTAATCCATAATATTTTTTATTTAATCCATCATATAAATTAGTATAAGAATTGCTAAATTTAATTCAACGAAATAACTTTATTTTGTAGATTCCAGTGGAAGAATGCGCCGAATTAGCATGGAACATATGGATCTTTTAAAACTTACACCAGATACTAAATTAGCAAAAGTTAGTATATTATATTGTATTTATGGAATAAATCTTCATATTTGAATTAAAGGATAAACATGATTTATATGTGTATGTGATGCATGTTGAATGACTTTATATATGCTCACACTATTACAATTATTTTTGCTCCTTTTTGTATTATGGCAACATTTATTATAAGAGCTCACATTTTATAATTCCAATCAACATTTAAAAATTAGACCAAACAAATTTTATGTACTTTTGTTAAATATAAATTGTTTCAGAAAATAAGATTTATTTGCAGAAGCTATGTAGTATATTTTTTGGAAATTCAGAGTGATTTAAGAAATTTTTATTACTATTCGTAACAAAAAATTCTTTCAATGACCTATTTCAATTATTACTTTTAATGATTTTATTTGAAACTTTTATAACTATAATATTTATTAACATATAGCTATTGTCATATTATTTACTATATAATTTTCATTTAAATCAATAAAAATATTGATCAAAACATTTGTATATTAATAATATGAATTTAAACATTTTAAGTAAAATTTTACATAGTGTAAATTAAGATTTGTTATTTGTTTTCCATGTTGCATAGTGTGTTAATCTTCATACAGATGCCATTTTTATTTTTCATTATTCTTAAATCTATAAATTGTGCTCATTTCATATGCTGATATAGAATTAAACAATTGTGCTAAACTCTTATAGTAGTTTTTTTATTTCATTAAATAAATGTAAAATAAGTATTAAAGTATATTTTCAGTCTTATTTATTATTTTGTTTTAGTCTTCTAGTGAAGAGAAAGATAGACAATTAAGTCCAGTTACTGAGAAGTCACAAGCCAAGATAATGACTGAAACTGTATCTAGTATTGACAGAGTTGATGCTGACAAAGATAACAAAATAACATCTTCAATGACTGAATCAAAAGTAATATTTTATTTCATTTATTGTACTTTCTGACTTCAAATTAATTTGTAATGTTTGTTTATGATAATTTAATATAAAAAAATTTTTTATGCCCAATGGTCGAAAATTCAAATTAAGTTTGTAAGCTCTTTTTAGTCCATTACTTCCTTTGCAGTTTTAAATTTGGAAATTATACTTTAAATAATCTTCATTTTATATTACTGATTGTGGAGCAAAGAATAATGTGCATTCTAATCAAAATTTGTTTCTTTGTCACATCAAAGGTGTAACAATTTTTTATTCTTCTTGAGATTGTGTGTCTAGAGATTACATCTTTTGGCATTTTTTTACTTATAATAGTTAAATGCTTATATTAAATATGAAGCACCAATAGTAATTTAAAAGAGTTTTATTTATTATATTTATTATTTAGGTGATAATAAAAATTTGAGATGGCCAGATGTAATTTGGGTGCAATTGTTGCACATAGTGAAAGCTATGTTTACTCTCATCTTGTAAAGTGCTCAATATATTAAGAGATAAATTTAGAGAAGTTGCATTTCATCAGTTTAAATCTTCCCCCACATTTTCAGTAAATTCAAAAAGAAAGGGGTCATTAAAACAAAAGCTTTGCTCATTAGCTTTTTAATGGAGCAGTACAATTCATTACCAGCGGAAGATCATTCAGTACTGCTATTTAAACAAATATTTCCAGATTATAATTACAAGAAACTATGAATGCTATAAAATATACATAATCTACACCCATCATTAAATGATTTCAGTTGGTTTTGTAAAACAAATTGTATTTTTAAGCATGGATGATTAAAAGGTTTTCAATAGGATATGATATAAATGGAGCAGTGAACATTTTTCCTAAAATTTTGTGAGAAAGAAAAATTGAAATCTAAAGATTTATCCTATAATAGCATTATATTTAGTAATTTATATATTTATACTTTATTACATAACTGGATCTGAAAAAATGTTTTGCTGTTCTCAGTATTTGGTTCTCATTTATCAGATTATTGTGTACTTCATATTGTTATAAAAACATTTTAAATTTAATGAATAAATAATTAAGTATTTAATATTTTTTACATTTATGGTGGAATGCCAGTCAAATACATAAAGGTAAACATATCTTGCATTGTATAGTATGCATTTTGAATCTTGCTAGTGAATGGTTCCGTAATTGCTATAAAAATATCTATGATTTATATCCACATGTATTTGACATTTATAAATGCCAAAAGGGATATTTTTTAATTAAAAAGTTTATCGAATAAAAGAAGCATCTAATATCTATTGGTCTTTCATTATCAAATTGCATTGATGAGGAACACCAACATCTGTAGATGACAACATGTTAGTGATGGAAATGTGGAAATATTTATTAAGCAATCAAGTAATTTTCAAACATTTCTAACTAATTTTTGTTGATTGTCCAAGAAAATTTCCAGTATATTGGTAAAGTAAACAAAGCTATTGGATCCTGTGAATTTTACCTGAAAGGAACAAAACTAAGGAACACACAATATGTAATTTATGGCTTCAGAGACATAATACAAAGATTTTTTCTTTGTTTAATTACTGTAGCTTAAAAAATAGATGATAAATAAAGCCTCTATAATAATCCAGAATAACAAAAAATAATGACTCTTTTTGAATGAATTACAAAAAAAGTGTATTTGATAGAGTAATTGAAGTGTTCATTTTGAAGTGCTGGAAATCTGGACTAATTGCAAAAACAGATAAACTGAACCATTGTATCAAGTAAATTAATATTTAGTTTGAGAAAGCTTATCAATAAAGAAATCAATGATTTGCCACCCAATAATGCTAGCATGCTCTGCACTAGGCAAATTTTGAAAAAATAAATAAATAAATAATAATTATTATTTTATTGAAATATCACCTCTTATATACCCTCTCACCCCATACTCACTCAATTATCTACCATTGGATTTCCATTTATTTTGATTGCTATTATATTTTCTAAGTAATAAAAGTTTGGATGATGTCGAAAATTTAATTATATATTGTTCAAACACCAATTAATTTATTGATCCAGTTTTCGAAATTTGCACAGAAAATGACAGACAATTGTTGGTAATGAGACTGATTATTTATTTTGTTAAAAATTTATCTAATAATAATGGGAGCAAATACTTATTAATTTCAATTATGTGTAATTGGAAATTGAAACAATTGCTAAATAATAAATATATAACTGAAATGTTTCAATATAATACTGTATTAGAAGATAAGAAAAATTATTTGGTTTTGTTAAATAATTTTAGTTATAGAGTTGTGGTTTATTTAAGTGCCATTTTAGCAAGTAAATTCATTGCATTCAATTATACAAAGCAAAAAAAATTAAAGTGATTTAATGTTAAAAAATTTTTTGAATATCACCATGATAATAAGGGGCAATTATGATGAATTAAAATGCTATATACTTATTTTTCTTTTAGGACTTAGAAAATTCAATGGATGATGATTCATTTTTCGATCTTCTGAGTCGCTTCCAAAGTAAGCGGATGGATGATCAGCGTTGCACTCTTGTTACATCGGAAAACAAAGAAAATAATCAACTTCTAGGCAATTATCCAATCAATTTTCAGGCATCAACATCTAAAATGAATAATCAACTCTTAGGCAATTTTCCTCTCAATTTCCCAGCATCTACAACTGCTAATAATAAAGCAGCTAATGTTGATAAAGGTATTGCTTTATGTCTCGTATACTTCTTTTATTGCATCAGTGTCACCTGTAATTTGTATATATGTAGCCAATTACAAAAATTTGCATTAAAAAACTTAAAATCAAAAATATTATTCGTTGGAAATCATGTAAAAATTATAAATTATTAAAATCAATTATTGAAGCAGGCATTAAATATGAGTTGCACTTACTATTGAATTAATATTAATCGAAATCAATTGGTATAAATTAGTGTAATTGCTTAAACTTGTCTATATTGTGATTAAGTAGCTAATTGAAGTTCTTGTCAAAAATGGTTTAATGATATCAACGATGTAAGTTTCAGGTATTATTTTTTTGTCACAAATAGAAGTATTGGGCAGTTTTATTCATTTCAATGTGAGTTTAAATTTTAATACATAGTCTTCAACTTTATTCCCAGCATTGCTTTTGCATTGTAAAATATTTGTGGTTTTATAATGCACAAACATTTTTGTTTGTTGTCTGTACTTACTATTCTAAGTAACTTGTATTTTAAAATGACTTGTGGTCTAACACTTTTATTTGAATATTGTAGTTTCGTAAATGGTAAAACACTAAGCTATTTTCTAAGTTAATAAAAAGAATTTAAATATCAAATTTTGTTTAACTATATTTTGGCATAATTTATTTTAAAATTTTAGTTGTCATATTTTATATGTAATTGAATTAAATTCCTCATTTCTCAGAAGAGTTAGTTATAGAAATTTTATTGTTCATGAAAATGTTGATATTTTAATGAATTAGCATTATCTGTAACCAACAGTCATTGTAAGAGCTGTGGTAGCTCAGTCAGGAGAATGTCATTCTCTCCATCCAAAAGAAGTGAAGTCGATCTTGGTACCATCTATTTTGTTCATTAATGGCAACTGGGGCATTTTAAATATGTCAAGGTCACAAAGTCCTCAAGTTCCCATCTGAAATCAATACCTCTGAGGTTATGGCACACCAGGGTCAAGGGGCTATTACTTACTTTCTGCTTCGAAATCAAAAGATCCACCACTAGCTTGCCATCTCAATGAGGGAGCAATGAACTCTTCAGATTTGACAAGGAGCTGTAGACAAAAGCCTGTACTTTATGTTACGTACAGCAAAACGTAAGATTAAATGTGATTGGATTTGAGGTTGGTTCAAAATGCTAAATTAATAGCAGCAGAAGTGCCTTAATCCCCAAATACATGTGTACTATAACAAGACAACATTCATTGTAACATAGATATTATAATTTCTGTATTTCTACCAATGCAGTGTAGCTGTGTTCTTATATTAAATATAATTTTTTCAGAAAATAACAGAGTTTATGATGATTTGTTTGACCTCATTGCTGGTATGCAAAGCCGTCGACTTGATGAGCAACGGGCAAGTCTACCACGACTTCCAGGATTAAACTATATATCTTTAAACAATGATGCAGTTAGAAATAATATAAATTTTAACAATAACAACACTATTCCTCCTGGGCAAGGACTACATCGTCCGTCTAATGATGGTTCAGCTATGCTTGATGATGACTTCTTTGAAATGTTGATGAGATGTCAAGTAAGTGACATTTTTAAAAAGTTAAATTTTAGAGTTTTATAGCTAAAAAGTTGATTAAAATTACTAAACTTTTTGAATTCTGTTGCTTTATGTTCCAGTGGTGAAGATTCTTGTACGAACCATAGTCCATGATTGTTATATTCTCATGTCTATACATAGTTTTTATTTAAAATAGTATTTTTTTGTTTGAATAGTTTATTCTTTCTTTTTCTGACATTTTTTTCATAAAATTATAATTGAAAATATACTTAATGACATTTATCATAATTAGTCATTAAACCAGACATAAATTAATCATTAAATTTTGGAATTAATATTTTAAAATTCCTAAGAGTCTTACTATATGAACAAACTTATGCTAATCAATATTGAAATTGTTAGTATTATGGAATTATGTGTTATGTTAATTTGTGCAGAATTTTATTTCACTTCTTGTGTGTTTATTGAAGTAAAAATTATTATATTAAATTTTTTAAGAGGTTTCTAAATTATTTGTTTTTTAGGTGAGGTTTCAATATTTCTTTTTAAATCATTTATATCATTGTTTCATATTGTTGCATCTCAGGATCTGCAATCATAAGTTGATTTCAAGCTTACACGAATTTTAAAAGTTTTGAATTCGAAGTGCTTAAGATAGGAAATAAATAATCTTCATGATATAAAAAGACTGATTTTTTTTTCTGGTTGTAAATAACAAACTAAAAATGGTTCCCTAATTGTTAAAAAAAAATTATTTGAGAAATATTCTGAAATTAAATTTTATAACAATTACTGCTTTTTTT
>JAPDSC010035818.1:0-10893 GCA_026290005.1 Latrodectus geometricus
AATAAAAAATAAAACTTGTGCCGAATCTGTTTTATCAGTGCTTTCATATAAAGCAATTGAAAAATAAACATCTTCATTTTGTATAATTGTATGAAGTTGCTCTGTTACATTTTGCGCTAATTCGTGCTGTCGATCTGTTACAGTTCTCCTTGAAAGAGGTAATTGTTTGTATTTGTCGACATTTCTTGGATCTAACATACTCACTGCTTCAACAATACATTCTTTAATTATTTCAATGTCACTAAATGGTTTGCCCCTTTTTCCAAGTATTTGTGCTATTTTATAGCGTAACAGTAACTGCAGCGGAATTTTGATTTACAAAGACACTAATAGATGCCTACTGATGATGCTTCTCATTTTTCAACTTTTGAAGTGAAGCTTTTCGTGAATCACCTTCTATAGAGAAATATTTATGTTCTTTATGAGTCAAATAGAGTTTATTTGCATTCAGTTTTTTTAAAGAATTTAAAACTGTATTCCACAACAAACACATCATTTTATCTTTCTCAGCAGTAAAGAAAAAATCTAACTCCCATTTTACATTAAATGTTTTGTTTTCATCACCTAATTTTCTTCTCTTACTATTTGACATGATGGATAAAAAAAAAGAATATCAAATAATATCTTTAACAAAGTGTATACTTTCTAGAAATACAATAAAACCATGTAACTGTTATAAGCACGCACTGTTAACTACAGTTCGCTGAAGATCGCAACAGGGAAGCTTTGAGAGATGCGAGGAATAGAAGCCAAAGCAAGGTGTGACACTCAAATTGGAGGTCTGAAACCGAGTTTTGTTTACTTCTTAGACAAGGTAGTTGCCGCTGCTAGCGCTAATTTAAATAGTCCGTTTCAGACTAGTATTCTGACGTTATGTTACAATATGATTGTATTTGGTGGGATTTTTTGCGCAACTGTCATGGAGTTGATGTACAATAGTTGTTTGAAACGAACTCTACCATTTTGTACTAAATGGCAAAAGGCCGCACAAGAACCTCGCGGAGGCCGCAGGTTCCCCACCTGTGGTGTATGTGAACATAAGGATTAGGTAATTTTATATTTATTGAAGTCATAATGAACCAGGCTCTTTATTTAAATATTTTAAAAAATAATTTAAAATTACCCCGCTTCAACTCTTTGGTTTACCTACAAATGTGTGTTATTTTTTATTTTTAATCGCGAAGTTGCGTGTTTTTCTCAAAATTTGAGCTCACATGAATATCTTGCGGGTAAATGATTATTACTTTATTATGCGTGTAAAGGAATACTTGCGAGTAAATTTGTATCATTATTTTTTATTTTAGTCTTGTTGTTGTTCTTAAAATTTCACATGAATATCTTGCGTGTAAATGAATACTATGAAGCAGGCAGGTAGAGGATCATTGAGTATATATGGTGAAAAAAGCTTTCCGCGCCCGCTTATATTTTTAAAGATTTTATATGGTCCGTTATCTATTTTTGTCCAATTGTGGTGATACAAAGGAAGGTAAAAATTTCATTCTAATTATTCTTTATGCAGGCATACATTTCCTAAAATTTGTATTTTGAGTACCTGAATTTTGAATAATAATCGAAACTATAGAATTATTCTATTTTTCTAATTATTTCAGATTTGTTTCCTTAATTTAATAGTAATAACAGAAACTGTTAAATTTGAAGAATTGCTCGAAACAGTAGTTTTGTATAAACTATAATCTATGCTTAAATTAAAATCCAAATATTAATGTAAATGTTCGACGTATTGTAAAAGAATGTTAAATGAAACTTCAAATTTTGTATTTTTATGTGTTAATTAAAAACAAAATTTTATTAAATATATAAAAATGTTCCTTTATTAATTTTGAAATTATTCATTTATTTTTAAGTAGATGTTATTAAAAATAATTTTAATTGTTTATTATTTTCGCTGCTTTATTTCCTTCAAATTTAATTCTGAAATACTTTTAAATAGAAACTTTTAATCGATTTTTGTACGATTAATGATACAATTAAATGGTTTTTATGACAAATATTTAGTCGTTAATTCCATGGATAATACTGAAACTTTTTATGCTGATGAGCAACAAAAGTTAATCCCTCTGCTCAGTTAGCCTATAATATAGAACATACCTCCCTTTTGTTTATAAGTGGAGTAAAAATGCATGTTATATAATATTTTTAAATGTTCAAACAATGTTGTTCAATGCTTTTAATCGATGTCACTTTCTGAAGTATTACTTTCAGTGATCAGCAAAGCAACATAGTATCGACAATAATCATTGTCTGATTCCCTCGAAAAACCAGTATCACAAATTGCTACTTCTTACTTAGAATGCATGCCTTTTAAATTGTATTATTAAAGTTAATTAAAATTTAAAAGATTTTAAAATTCCAAAATCTGAGGATGCTAACATCTGTAAATATGTTAAAATTATGATGTTAATAGGCCGGAAGTTTTCAGGAATCTCGAACAATATTTAAGAGGATTTTGGTTTCACTATTTCCAAACAGTAATTTTCTTGAGAAAAGGTTTTGAAAAAGTACATGAATTCCGTTTATTTCTTTTGGTTCGAAAGTGTACAATATTGTTTGTGTATAGTTCTGTTTTACTATAAGTATTAAAGTGCATAACAAGAATCAAAATATAAGATTCAAAATAATAATTTTAATACGTCCCACATTTTATTTTAGAAATTACTACTTTATCTAACTGTTTTTGCTTTGAGGAATAAATTCCACAATTTTGTTTGATCTTAATTAAGTTAAGCTACATGACTATGTTTATATTTTAAAAATAGATATCAGAAATAATTCCAATGGAAAACTCACACTTGAATTTCTTCGTCATTTAAAAATCTTATGTAGAATGCAAAGCGGCTTTACAGAATATCATTAATATGCGGGAACCATCAAGAAATAAATTTCATTCATTGTGTTTTATTTCCGACCAGGATTTGCATGTGTGAGATTCCATTTTGAAACAAATAAAGAATAAAAGTGAAAAATAGACCCAGGTAGTTTTAAATATATTCAATAAACTAATAATTTGAAAAAAGAAAATAAAAAAATTTAAAGTTTGCGGTTAGTGTAATAAATTTCTAACAAATTCGAGCTTACATTCAACAAATAAATTTTCCTTCCTCTGAATCAAAACTAATTAAATATATTATTGAAACTTATACTGAGTTCTAAACATTTTCCCGAATCATATAAGCATATCAGAAAATCTGGCTCTAAGAATAATTTAAAAAATTATATAAAACTGGAAAATATGATAAAGTGATGATTTTCTTAGATTATAATAAAACTTTAATTTTACAGACTGATGAAATATTTTAACTTGTTCCATTTTAAGTGAACATAATTTGGTTCTCTGCTTTTTCAATATTCTTAAATATTATCCAATGTAATTTGCACGAGATTAATTAAAGAAGATTGGAAATATCGACACCCGATTGTCGATTGTCAGTGTCACAGTTAGTTATTTGTTCTTTCTCACAATTGAATCCATGGTTATATTCATATATTTTAGCATCCTTTGGCAGGTATATGTATATTAATTGTTACGAGATAACTACTTGATGATATTAGTCAGTTATCCAGAACAAATATTTCAGATATTTGTCACCCATGATGAGAAGTTATCATCTCGTCACCTTTAATGATTGTTAAATTCTCCATCTTGAATAATAATAATCTTCATTCCATCATATTAGATATAGTTTGTCTCCAGTAATTAGTAATATAAAGTCGCCACCAGTGATGATTGAATTGTATAAAGTCGTCACCTATGATTAGTAGTAAGAAGTCATCCCCAGTGATTGATAGTTAAAAGTCATCCAGAGATTAATGGAAAGAAGTCGGCACCAGTAATTTCAAATAGAAAATGCCGCCACTTGTGATTTATAGTAAAACTTCGTCATCAGTGATAAATGGCAGAATAACTTTGCCATATTCGAAACTATCTCCCTGTTAACATAATTTTTTTCTTTCCTTGTAAATGTTTTTCATACTTCTTTGTATAAAGAACAATTCTCTAGGTCTTTGGATGATTATTATGAACGAGTGATAGTTCTTAAAGAAATAAGTAATTTCCACTCACAGCATTTAAGAATCAGATATAATTTGCAAATGAAATTATTACTTTCTGATTAATCAAGTATTTTTTTAATCAAAAATTCTTTCAAAAAATGACAGGTTAAATCCTAGTAATATTTAAATGGTTTTTTTTCGTTGACCATCTTATTTATCTGCAGAATGTTCAAATATCCTTATTGAATGAAACATCTGTCGCTATGATTCACAAATTTCTGTTAGAATAAAATATAATGTTGATGAAATAAATTAAAGTCTTGAGTTTTAGTCTGGAAATGTAATTGAAGCGAATAAACGTCAATGAATTGCATTTGTTTATGGATAGCACTGCTTTCAACTTTATTTGCAAATGATCCTTCCTTTGAACTTGAATTTCTGTTACATCAGAGCTTTGGCACACAAGAATGTTTTTCATTGTGAGATAATGGATTAATAATGTTTTAAACAATTTATACATATGAGTAAGCTATTCAAAATCTAAAATATATTGTTTATCCAGTCACTCCTTCAGAAGGATTTCTCAAGAACAATAAAAGGTAATATTTTTGAAAAAAATGATAAATTTAAAAAAATAAATTTTCACTTATTTCAGTTTAACTAAATTATTTTACGAACCATGCTGTTAAAGAAATCGAGCATAAAACACAACTTAATTTCAACAACGAAACATTGGAAATGGGTAATGAATTCTTAATAAGGGATGTTTGTTCTCATCTACAGTAATTTCATATTCTAGTCACTTTATTTTGAGACAAATATTTATAACAATTATTTGTCTCAAAATGTATAACAAGATACTTAAATTTCTTTCTGTCATGCATCTCAAAATATATCAAAACAGAATAATTTAAAATTTGTTGACAAATTATTGGAATAATTTACAAAAGAATAAATTACTTTTAACTAACGTAATTTAGCTGTAAATATATTTATTTATTGGACAGTGCAAAGATACCTTTTTTGTGCTCTAAAAAATTGAATATTTTCTGTCATAAAGTCATAAAAATTTATTATCAAATTTTTGAACTACTGATAAAATATTGTAATATTGAAACTTACTGTTTCTGTCAAAAACGTCAGTAAGTCTAATATATTTAATGAAACTTTCCTAACGCTAAAAAATTCCTACGACTGTAAATTTTTTTTAAATGCATGAATCACTAATGCAAATCTCAAAGTCCACTCGCAAGTAAAATTAACAAGTTTTTTTACATATTTATCAAAATTTTTATTTTGTGCAGTGAAATAAATCCATAGATTAATTTAAAAGAGGATTTTAAATTAAATAAACCTTGTTATATATATATAATATGGATGTTTTTGTTTAAATTTCACTTTGCAATTTTTTAAATGTTGTGTAAATTTGACCACGTTCATAACTAAATTTATGGGTTTTTTTTGTCATGAAATATAAATTTAATATTAATGTAAATGTCAGCATTATCTTAAGATTTAAATTTTATAATATTTACATTCAACGTGTGAATGTGTTAAAATATTTACTAGATTTTTTTTTTCACTTTCAATATAAAGCCTCTGACAAAATTTCTGCAATAATCATACCCAAAATATTCATAATGGTACGTGAGTTTGAGATTAAAGCAGATCCAGAAGGATTTTCCGAACTTTCAATTTGGGGTTTTTACTAAATTTATGGGGTTTTTCTACAGAAATATCATTTTTTTTTAATATACATATACCTGCAGAATATTAAAGGCTGAATTTTACAATATTTGCACCAAACATGTGAACATTTTAAATACAATTAATTTTAAAACAAATTAAATTTTATTTTTATATAACTATAAATACTTGTAATTCCTTCATGGATCCATTTGATTTTAAATGTCCCTAACGAATTTTTTTAAAATAAACGTGCCAAACATGTTCTCAGCGTTACGTGTTTGCTAGATTGAAGCCTTTCGTTTAGGAAATATTATTAAATGATATGAAACATTTCAAAAATAACCTGTTCCGATGGCTGGAAATTTTATAAATACATCAAGTCGCATGCAAATCTAGAGGATAATTGACAAATAAGGTCTGACAAAATGAAATACGTTTTCCTCCAAACTTTAAATTTTTGTAATGAATTAAACCCATAGGGAATATATTAAAATTTGCATGTTATACTAAATGAACCTAAAAACTAAGTGTATTTTATAAATTTTTTGTTATGTTGTCAAATTATTATATTTTTAACGAAGCCAGATGTGGTCACATGTGGTACGAAATATGTAGGTTTTTTAACCAAAAACTTAATTTTTATAATAGTATAAACACCAGAATACCTTAAGTATAGCATTTTTACAATATTAAAACCTAGAAATTTTAATATACTTTCGATAAATCCACAGATATTGCTAAATATGGAATCTCTTATTACGGTGAATGCGGTATAAAAGCAATGACCTAAAACAACAACATACATGATCGGGAATCCCCTCGTTTAGGAAATATTATTAAATTAAAAACGTCACAATTATTTGTTATGTTTGCAAAATACAAGAGATTTTATACAATGCAAAAATAAGTATTACCTGTGGCTGAAAATATTTTAAATGTTTCCAATGCCATGCAAATATGGAAGGTTTTGGCCAAATAACGTCTAACAAAATTTATAACGATTTTCTCCAAACTTTAAATTTTTACAATAAAATAAACCCGTGGAAAATATGTTAAGAATTGCATGTTATACTAAATGAACCTAATGATTTAAGTATTTTTGATAAATTTTATGTTCTATTGTCAAATTCTTATATTTTTATCCAAGGCAGATGCGGTCACCCTTGGTACTAAATATGTAGGATTTTCAACCAAAAATTTAATTTTTATAATAAGATAAACACCATCAGTATCTTAAGTATAGCATTTTACAATCTTAAAACCTAGAAATTTTAATATACTTTCGAGAAATTCACAGATATTGCTAAACATAAGAATTTCTGGTTGAGGTCAAAGCGATATGAACGCAATGACCTGAATCAACACGGTCGGGCAGCCACTCCTTTAGGAAATATTATCAGAACTTTATGCATTACACGTAATTATTACACTTGCAAGAAACAAGAGATTTCATTTACTGAAAAATTAGTATTCCCTATGGCTGAAGTTTATATGAATGTTTCTAATCCTATGCAAATGTGGAAGCTCTTTGCCAAATAAGGTCTAACAAAATTTAATAAGTTTTTCTACAAAATTTTTATTTTTGTAATAAAATGAACATATAGAATACATTATGATTTACATGTTATAATAAATGAACCTAATTATTTGAAAATATTTTATAAATTTTATGTTTTAGCGTCAAATTCTTATACTTTTAACGAAGGCAGGTGCTGTGACATTTGGTACTAAATATGTAGGATATTCCACGCGAAAAAAAATTTTTTTATAATAATATAAACAACTGGAGCATCTTAAGTATAGCATTTTACAATATTAAAACCTAGAAATTTTAATATACTTTGTATAAATCCACACATATTCCTAAACATAAGAATTTCTGTTTGAGGTCAATTTATTAAAGCAACGCCCTGAATCTAGACCATACATGATCAGGCAGCCTTTCTTTTGAGAAATATTATTAAACTACAAGCGTGACAGTTTTTTTTACGTTTTCAAAATACAAGAGATTTCATGCATTGCAAAAATAAATGTTTCCTATGGCTAAAAATTATAAGAATATTTCCAAAGCCATGCAAAAGTGGAAGTTATTTCCCATATAAGGTGTAACAAAATTTAATAGGTTTTTCTACAAACATTTTATTTTTGTAATAAAATGAAAATGTAGAACATATTAAGAATTACTTGTTGTACTAAATGAAACTAAAAATTTAAGTATATTTTATAAATTTTATGTTTTACTTTCAAATTCTTATTTTTTTATCGAAGGCAGGTGCGTTGTCATTTGGTACTAAATATATAGGATTTTCCAAGAAAAAATTTATTTTTATGATAATATAAACGACTGGAGTATCTTAAGTATAGCATTTTACAATATTAAAACCTAGAAATTTTAATATACTTCCAATAAATCCACACATATTCCTAAACATAAGAATTTCTGTTTGAGGTCAATGCGATATGAACGTAACGCTCTCAATCTAGACCATACCTGATCAGGCTGCCTCTCATTTCAGAAATATTATTAAACTACAAGCGTGACAGTTAATTTTTACGTTTGCAAAATACAAGAGCTATCATGCAATGCAAAAATAAATGTTTCCTATGGCTGAAAATTATATCAATATTTCAAAAGCCATCCAAATATGGATGTTATTTCCCATATAAGGTCTAACAAAATGTAATAGGTTTTTCTACAAACTTTTTATTTTTGTAATAAAATGGAAAAGTAGAACATATTAATAAATACTTGTTGTACTAAATGAAACTAAAAATTTAAGTATATTTTATAAATTTTATATTTTAACGTCAAATTTTATATTTTTATCTAAGGCATGTGCGGTGTGCTTTGGTACTAAATATATAGGATTTTCCACGCGAAAAAAATTTTTTTATAATAATATAAACAATTGGAGTATCTTAAGTATAGCATTTTACAATATTAAAACCTAGAAATTTTAATATACTTTGTATAAATCCACAGATATTACTAAACATATGAATTTCTGTTTGAGGTCAATGCGATATAAACGTAACGCTCTCAATCTAGACCATACATGATCAGGCGGCCTCTCGTTTCAGAAATATTATTAAACTACAAGCGTGACAGTTAGTTTTTACGTTTGCAAAATACAAGAGATTTCATGCATTTCAAAAATAAATGTTTCCTATGGCTGAAAATTATATGAATATTTCCAAAGCCATGCAAATGTGGAAGTTATTTCCCATATAATGTCTAACAAAATTTAATAGGATTTCTACAAACTTTTTATTTTTGTAATAAAATGAAAATATAGAACATATTAAGAATTACTTGTTGTACTAAATGAAAATAAAAATTAAGTATATTTTAAAAATTTTATGTTTTATCGTCAAATTCTTATATTTTTATCGAAGGCAGGTGCGGTGTCATTTGGTACTAAATATGTAGGATTTTCCACAAAAAAAAATTATTTTTATAATTATATAAACAACTGGAGTATCTTAAGTATAGCAGTTTACTATATTAAAACCTAGAAATTTTAATATACTTCCGATAAATCCACACATATTCCTAAACATAAAAATTTCTGTTTGAGGTCAATTTATTAACGCAACGCCCTGAATCTAGACCATATATGATCAGGCAGAAATTTTATTAAACTACAAGTGTGACAGTTAGTTTTTACGTTTGCAAAATACAAGAGATTTTATGCATTGCAAAAATAAATGTTTCCTATGGCTGAAAATTATATGAATATTTCCAAGGTAATGCAAATGTTGAAGTTATTTCCCATATAAGGTCTAAAAAAATTTAATAGGTTTTTCTACAAATTTTTATTTTTGTAATAAAATGAAAATATACAACATATTAAGAATTACTTGCTGCACTAAATGAAAATAAAAATTTAAGTATATTTTATAAATTTTATGTTTTATCGTCAAATTCTTATATTTTTATCACAGGCAGGTGCGGTGTCATTTGGTACTAAAAATGTAGGATTTTCCACAAAAAAATTATTTTTATAATCATATTATAAGCAACTGGAGTATCTTAAGTATAGCATTTTACAATATTAAAACCTTGAATGTTTAATATACTTCCGAGAAATCCACAAATATTGCTATAATTTTATTTTATTTTTATAATAAAATGAAAATATAGAACATATTAAGAATTACTTGCTGCACTAAATGAATCTAAAAATTTAAGTATATTTTATAAATTTAATGTTTTATCGTCAAATTCTTATATTTTTATCGAAGGCAGTTTCGTTGTCATTTAATACTAAATATATAGGATTTTCCAAGAAAAAATTTATTTTTATGATAATATAAACAACTGGAGTATCTTAAGTATAGCATTTTACTATATTAAATCCTAGAAATTTTAATATACTTCTGATAAATCCACACATATTCCTAAACATAAGAATTTCTGTTTGAGATCAATTTATTAAAGGAACGCCCTGAATCTAGACCATACATGATCAGGCAGCCTTTCTTTTCAGAAATATTATTAAAGTATAAGCGTGACAGTTAGTTTTTACGTTTGCAAAATACAAGAGATTTCATACATTGCAAAAATAAATGTTTCCTATGGCTGAAAATTATATGAATATTTCCAAAGCCATGCAAATGTGTAAGTTATTTCCCATATAAGGTCTAACAAAATTTAATAGGATTTGTACAAACTTTTTATTTTTGTAATAAAATGAAAATATAGAACATATTAAGAATTACCTGTTGTACTAAATGAAACTAAAAATTTTAGTATATTTTATAAATTTTATGTTTTATCGTCAAATTCTTATATTTTTATCGAAGGCATGTTCGTTGTCATTTGGTACTAAATATGTAGGATTTTCCAAGAAAAAATTTATTTTTATGATAATATAAACAACTGGAGTATCTTAAGTATAGCGTTTTATAATATTAACACCTAGAAATTTTAATATACTTTGTATAAATCCACAGATATTGCTAAACATAAGAATTCCTTTTTCAGGTCAATTTATTAACGCAACACCCTGAATCTAGACCATATATGATCAGGCAGCCTCCCGTTTCAGAAATATTATTAAACTACAAGTGTGACAGTTAGTTTTTACGTTTGCAAAATACAAGAGATTTCATACATTGCAAAAATAAATGTTTCCTATGGCTGAAAATTATATGAATATTTCAAAAGCCATCCAAATATGGATGTTATTT
>JAPDSC010035819.1:0-10722 GCA_026290005.1 Latrodectus geometricus
TTTTTTAGTTCATATGAGTATTGATTTCTTTGTTTAAAACAATTAAATTATTTTTATTTAAACAAATTTAAATATTGTTATATTTTATAATAAATATTTTAATATGAGCTAATAATATATTTAGATAATTAAAATAATTTTATTAAACTTAGAATTCTTTTATTACAATTTATACCTAAGAAAAACTTCCTTTTTGAATTTTTGCTCCAAGTGATTACAAATGTTTGCTCATTTAAAATCATAAAATCATTTTATTAGAACAAGTTTAAATTTATTATTGATAATCAATTTTCCATGATGAATATTTTTTTAAACAAACTGCTTTGTATCAGTTTTACATAGCTGTCATTGTTTAGTTAATATGATAGTTAATAAATCAATTTTAATTACGTTTACATAAATACATTTTAGAATATATTGTCTGGGGGTACAATGACAATAATTGCCTACATGATTTCTTTGTTTACACTGCAGACTGTTAAATAAATCATAGGCATGAAATTCTTGTAGTTATTTGTTTTGATTTTCTTGTCATCAATCTGGATAATATAAGGCACTATTTGCACACACACACATTGGAATTCCACATTCCAAAACCATGGTTTGCATAATAAGGATAGTATTATTCAGAGAAGAAGCTAAAAAATTGCGACTGCACATTTAACTTTTATACTGTCATTCTTTTTGTATAGTTAAACTAAGACATAAGAGCAATTTAATAACATGCAGTTGATTCGTATTTTGTTTTGTTTAGATAAATTATGGTATAGAAGCATAGAAAGTCTACATAACAGTCTGTTGCCAAATTAAGAATTTCATCGCTATTTTTATGTGGAATGGTTTTATTGTTTCCTACTTCTGCTAACATAGTTCTTTGGTCATAAAAACTCATGCGGAAATATTGCTTTTTTTGCGAAATAACTTTTTCAATATTAAAATATTATTCTCCAAAATAAAATATTATCAAGTAGAATTTATTTCTCCTAAAAAAGTCAATAATCAATTCTTAATGAAAGATATATTAATATCTTAAAATTAAAGGATTTCCGTTAATAAAAGGCATTTACTTCTTTAAAAATTTCCGATTGAAAAGGATTTTTAAAACGTTTTATTTTTTATGTGAATAATTAAAAAATGACCAACATCATCTTCATTGTAGATTTAAAAAATATCAATGCAAAATTGGAAAATTTCTGCTAAATTTTTTTATTAATTAAATAAAATGTTTTTTATCTGTTTTTATAAGAAATTTAATAATAATTTCTTGGTTTAGCTACTAAATTTTTGTAAGCGTTTAATAGTTTAGAAATTCAGCAAGTTAATGAGATAAGATTTTTTTTTTATCGTTCACCATAAGAATTTCTTTTAGTTTTTAATGTATTCAGGTATAGCGATAAGTCAAAATGATTGGAAAAAGGAGGTTAATATAATGAGTAGAGAAAAATCTGATTTTGTTGAACACTACTAACCAAAAAAGTAAATTTCAATCAGTGAAGTAAGACATTTTGTTTGCACAAAACTTAAGTAAATTTTAATAATTTTACATTTAAATTATAATAAATCCCAAAATATATAATTACAAAATATATATTTGTGTAATTATATATTGAATAATATAAAATATATGTAGAAAGAACTTTTTTAAGCGTATGCCATATTTTTAATCAAGATTTTTATTTTTACATTCAATAAAATTTATTTTTAAAAGTAATTTTTCTTTTTGTTAGTAAATATGGGAAAATTTTTAAGTTCAAAGGATTTACATTTGAAATTGATTCGAAAACTGTAATAGGTTGCTTAAGAAAATTTGAAGTATGTTCTTTTTTTTATTAAAATAATGAAATAAAATTTTTTATGTATTTGATTTAAAAGTATTTTGGTTTTGATTTGTAATGATATAAATTTAGTTGAACTTCATTTGATGGATCATAAAGGGAATAAATAATGAGTTGCGCAGTTATTTCTTTTTATCTTTCCTAAGATCAATTATAGGAATTAAAATATGGCATTGTAAACTTTAATGTACTTTTAGGTATGCTAAAATCATAAATGTAGTTTTGGCTTTGATTTATAGGGATATAATTTCAGAAAAAGCGTTGTTTTATGAATCTTAAATTATCTAAATAAACAGTAGTGAAATTTTATTTTTTTATTTATGTTTCCTAATATTAGTGTTTGATTTATAAGATACTTATCACAGCAATATAAATTACATTTAAAATAACCAGTGAAAATAATATTTAATAGTTTGAAATATGAAACGATACAATTTTGGCAATAAAATCAGTGTTACCACATATTACAAAATTTAATTTCAGTTTTTTTGAAGAACTAGGAAATTTATTTAGTATTATAGTAATATCCTCTTTTTACGCACATAATTGATGCAACACGATATGGTAAAAACATTTCTGATATGCGAAAAAGCCTTGTGTATTTTTCATTTAAGCCCGGAATTCAAATTGATGGAAAATGATATAGATTTATGCTGAGTTTTACATAATCCTTATAAATGCAATAATCGTCATTTCATTAGCTAGAAGAAAAGATTAAAATATTGAAATCTTTGTTGGGAGAATAGTTGAATTCAAAAGATTACTAGGTATCAACATCTGAAGTGTGGCATTATTGCGATATTTTGCGAAATTTATTTATTATTTAAAAATACTTAAATAAAATCAAGGAAAAGATGAAAATGCTTATATATCTATCAGGGCCCAAAATCGTCTTTATATGTACCATTTATTGCGTTAGCATCTTATCTTTTACCTTCAGTGAATTACTTATGATGCCTAAACCGTAAGTAACTCTCTTCCTTCATAAATGTATTTGGTTATGACACTAACACGACAAGAAAGGGCTGACACATAGTTATGCTCTAATACAGTAATCTTGGAAGCATTAGATGTTGTATGTATAGTTTGTCAATACATTGCAATACATAGATACTATATATATATATATATATATATATATATATATATATATATATATATATATATATATATATATATATATATATATATATATATATATATATTCTGAACGTTACTTAATGGAAAATTTACACATAATTGATTTAATATGTCAATTTAAATACATGGAAACAGAACTTGCTTAACATATAGCCAGCCAATAATAATATTACTTGTGATCAAAATTGGGAAGTTATCTTTTAAAAACAAATTCTTCTGCAAAAAGAATCATTCTTTTTAATATAATCAGGATGATCAGCAAATTAATTTTATCTAGAAAAAACATTTTACTGAAAATTATATGTTTAGTAACCAATTTATAACCCTTCCGACAAAATTGAATTTTCTCAAATTTTTTTGGGTTATTAAAAATTAATACAGAAGTTTGCAATTAATCATATTATTAATTTCAAACCAGAAAAGCATAACATACAGCTTTATGAGTGATATTATCAATTCATAAAGCATTTTATGAATTGAAAGAATAAAATAATGGATTGCTTTTACTCAAATATTTTGTTTTATATAAAATATTGTTAGAGTTCCAATGATATTTATTGCATAATTATATTTAACAGTCAGAATTTATTATGATGAAACAGAGCAACAAGTTCCTGTATGTTAATATTATATTTAAACAAAGTGTGGTATGCCTTTATAAAGCAGTGATCACACGAATATCTGTTTAATAATCCATCTTTAATGACACGGGCAAGATTTATTTTCCTTTGGAAATGTCAGAAACTCTGTTCGTGTAATGAATAATATTCCATTTGTATTTAGATTGCTGATGAAACACATTGTAAAACGACAAATTTCAAGTCTGATAACAAGCAGATCTGGCTCAAGGGATAGGATAAATTCAGAGATAATAATTGGAAATAGTTTGTATGTTGACTTCTTACGAAACAAATATTGACCTTCATAGAAACAAGATTGTTTTTTCCATTTATTATTTAGGTAATATTATAATACAGATAATAAATAGTTGTATTATTATTGTAAAAATTATCTTTGAAGAACAGAATATCGTTTTCCCGTGGAAGCAGTATTGTATGTTTCTATAATTTTTATTATCTTTAACATAGGAAACAAAATAAAGTTATTTTTATTTTGAAATTGATTTCAAGTTAAAACGAAATAGTATTTTTATTTTAAATATATTGTTTATTTTGAGAAAAAGAATTTTTTTTTCGTAGTTTCGTTTCAATTATTAACGCTTTTTAGCAATATTTATTATTACAGCATATGTATTTTAGAACTGGATAATGAAAAAGTTTCATAGTGATTTTAAAATCTGCAAAGGGAGAAATTACTGAATTGTGTATCTCCTAACAAATATCCAAAAAACGAAATTACATACAAGTAGTTCAAACAGCATAATTTAAAACACAAAATGAAATTAAAAAAAAAACCTATTTTAATATATTAAACAGTAAATCCTGCTTACATTTTGGTATTATAAATTTATCAAAAACTCAAATTAAAAAAAAAAAAGAGATAAAATGAATGAGCATATGAAATATTTTAAATATTAATTGATAATATTTTCTATTTAGAATTATACTGCTTTTACAAAACAATACATTTATCTTTTGAAAACGTTAAAATATTTCCTTCATAATAGCAGATTTCTAAAACAGTTAATTTTAACTAAACATAATCTGTTATTGTGCATGATACAAAATGTTTTATATTTAGAAAAGGTAAAAACTTGATGATTTATATATTTATCAATTTAAAATACATTACTTTAAATAACAAAAGTACTATTATGGATATACTTATAAATCATATTAAGTAATAAGCTTTAATTTTTTTCTACTATTTCTAGTTAATTATCGATTAAACAAATTCCTAAGAATGACTTAATCTTAAAACTCACTAATGAATCGATTTTACTTTTTTAAGTTTATTTTTTAAAATTATTTTGAAGAATCTTAAGTGTGGACACAAAGTCTTATAACAAAATCTAAATAAAATATATTGTATGTAGTTAAAAATATTTTCTTTTTCAATAATATAATATTTTAAAAATATTTTTAATATATTATTAATAAAGTATTTTTAAATGAATTTTTATAATATCATAGATTCATATTACTGAAGGATAATTGTATTTTGTAGGAAATAATTGCATATATTCAACATACAAAATACAATTAGCCAAATACAATGAGCTAAACTTCTTTAAGGATTCTCAGACTGATTCCAAAATTTGTTCTTTGTTTTCAGAAATCATGAACGATGTTAAAATTTACTTTAGAGATTATACAATATATTCCCGTATATAGAGAGCTGAATTTAATCAACTAATATTTTTATTATTAGGTTTTGAGTTTTAGTTGTTCCATATCTACTAACTTCTTATCAAATTAAAATTGAATGTAGTTGTTTTTCAACACTATTTCTTGAAAAACAACCCAATTCAATATTAACGGGCCACTTTTAATGACAAACAGGTCACTGTAATGAAATGGCTCAATTTTTCTTAATGTTTTTCTTTTAATGAGAGGCACTAATATCGATTTGAGAATACTTTGGAAATTCATGAGAATGCTTGGACTTTCATGACCTTAACCTTTAGAATTTTGTTTCTTAAGAATATATCATAAGTATATAAATTTGCCTCTCAATCAAATATTGTAAATAAATTTAAAATATATCTATTTTAAATGCTTTTAAAATATCTTTACTGACATAATTCATTAAAAAAAATTTTTTTATACGAACTAAAAATTACAATTAATATGCAACATTATAAGGTTCACAACTATTTATAGCCCTCATGATTATATGAATTTTATTTTGAAAGACATAAATATAATTCTAAAGAATCTAATTAGAATATGGTATTGAGTTAATTATGACTTATATTGAACAATTATACTTATAATGTTAGATTTTCGAAGGGGAAAAGTTAGGGGAAATATCCTTTATAGTGATATAACTCAATATGAAGTGATTTTTCAATGCTGCTATTTGTTTCTCACACCGTGAAAGCGATCAAAAGAAGAATGAAGTTACTTCACAGGTGTAAAGCTATGAATTGCAAAGTTAAATCTCGATTATAAAACTCCCTCCCTTTCCAAACGCCGCGAATAATATGCAGATTGGCACCCAGCCGTCACGCTGTCAAGTCAGCGAAACATATTAAAATACTGAAGAAACTGGAAAGAGCCGAACTCCGCCATGCATTTAAGGCTCGCATGCATTGCAATGTGAAACACAATGCGAACGTGTCTAGGGATTCAACATAATTTTTAAGCCACGTACATGCTGTACTGCTTATTCTCTTTTCCTTTTTTTTCATCTGCAATACGTAGCAAGTGCCTTTAAACAATGATGCCATTTTTATTTCCCAATCTTGAAGTCGCAGACGATGGGAAATTATACGGAAGCTTTTCGAGCATGTGGGGGTGGGGGAAGGAGTGCGTTTAAGCTGCTGATTTATTCGCTCATCTATGATGCCTCTGATGCTTTCATAAACAGGCCGGGATAACTAGTTTGTCGCTTCTGCTTGTGGGTGATCTACGGTGCTTCTGACAACAGAGATCTTAGGAATGCTTTCCTAAAAATAACAGTGGTATCCTTTTTATCTCGTTTTTCAAACCATTACTCAAGCAAGCGCATGCCGCTGTATCGAGTGGTTTGAATACGAGAAAGAGGCGTGAAATTGCTTAAGTGATGGTGGTATTTGTTGATGTGTGAAGTCTTGTTCACAAGACGAGGAAATTAGTTCCATCTAGTGGCACTCAAAGTTTCAGATTTGTTGTTCTAAGCAGTACATAATTGAATCACTCATCTCATCTTGAACTGTTTCGGGTTTGTGGATAAAGTATTTATGACATTAAATCATGCAGGAATTTGCCACAAAAGAAATTGTGGGAAGCGGAGTAGGCGGTCTCTTAATAAGGCAATGCCCGTTATAAACACAGTTGTTCATGAGTTTCTTTATAACCTCTACCATTATAAGCAAAAGCATAATTTTCATAACTATTGTACAGACTTGTTTGCATTTTTCTGAGAAATATTAAAAAATATCTTTAGCGTAATGTAAGACAGTAGAATCTGTCATGCGCAACTAAGTTTATCATTTATTCCATGTATATGTTGTTGCTAAATGTATCAAAAATCAAATAAAAAATACTTTAATCATTGTTACACTTTACATCTTATCATATTATAAATTATCATCGCATTATAATATTCAGATAAAAATATTTGACTGAAAGTCCATGGTTTTCAATAATTTGTTTATCTAAGGATGTAATATAATATAATGATAATATATTCAATATAATGATATCTATATTATACAATATAGTGTATATATTATCATCACATTATATTATTTACGTCACACACACACACAAATATTTTTCATAAAAATGTATGGTTTTCAGTTATTTGTTTATCTTATGCTTCTTTTCATTCAATGAACAGCAATTTAAAATTGTTACCTAATTAGACAAAATATTAGCAGATTCATGGTCAGCTTTTGTTTTTGATTTCGTGGTCTTTTTAATCTATTATTTAATTTGTATTATTATTATTGATTATAACTAATTCATTCGTGTCTAACATATGATTTCTTTGTTCAATTTAAGCATTAATGTGTCTTCTAATATCATTGTTTATTGTATTTCAACTGTAATGATTATTGGAAAAAACACCAATTGAGAAACGTCTCATTTTGCAAGTAATTTCATTATACATTAGTATTTTAACGAAAAAAAAAGCTTCCATTTAATAAATTTATCGAAAAATGTCCACTGAAAAATTTTGATGACGAACAACTTTTGCTGACGATGTGTTTAACTAGAAGATTAATGCATTATTTGAATTTAGCAGTAGCATAATTTTCTAATTAATTAATATTCCGAGAATTATTATACTATATGACTATGTAAATAGCTAAATTGATATTTACAAATCGACGTCATATAGTGATAAAGACCTAATGGTGATATTAATGATATCCCTTTGAGATTAACTGCTTGTGATTATGTAATTATTCTTTATGTATAATTATATAAATAGTTACAATACTTTTTGGGCAAGTAAATATAGTGAAATAGTTAAGAAGTGGTTATGGTAATAATATCATTTTAAGATGACTTAATAGTACTTATACTTTCATTTAATGTAGGATTTATGAGTCTTATAACTGTATGAATCTTAAAATGTATTTGGTAACTATAATGTTATCGTGTAGGATTTATTCCTGGATATTAGCTCATATTCACAAAACACAAGGGAAAAGGAACAGAAAATCCATGAACCTTCAATAAATATGTTACCTAATTTACGCAGTATTGTTGTAGTACTTGAATTTTTATATGTTAATGTTTCTACAAAGAAAGAAAATTTAATAAGCATTATAATTAAATAAATCATTAGAAATCATTTTTATTTTGTAGTTCTGAGGATTTTCAAAATGAAAAGGAACAAAATAATTAAATATTAATGCTTAAAAACTACTGAGAAATCATATTGATCATTCAATTCTTGAATTGTAAGTAATGAATTCGCTTTAAAAACAAAGATTATAATTCTATTTAAACAAAGAGTTTTGTTTTCGTTTTGAATAAACTAAATTTTGAACTTTTTATCTTAGATTTGCATCCTGGAATGATTTATACATATTGCAGAACTACTTCAAATTTTACCGAAACATTACTGGTTTTTAAATTTTGTCTTTTATATCTATGAAGATTATTTTCATTTGCATTTGGATTACACGTGTCAATTTGAAATGTTTTAATAATTTTTTCAAACAAAGTAATTTAAATGCCTCGCAAAGTTTTTATAACCTTTTTTTAAGCTAGATACACCCTTTCATTGAAATGCAATTGTTCTGTTAACATATTTAGAACCAGGATTCAATATTTATGATTTAGGACGAAAAAACACCTTTCAAAATGAGAAAGTCGTGATTATTTTTTTATAAGACACATTTTAAAAGCTACTTTAACATTTACATAAGAAAATTTTAACGAAATTTAATTTATATTTACTTTTATCAAAAACACGCTTTATGAATTAAATAGATGTGTTTTGATATGAATTTTTTTATGTTTTGTGCATTAAACAAGATTCTGACAAGTTTATGATTAAATATTTTATAATAGACTGTGATAAAAATCAGAATGCACTGTAAATTTGAGATTCTTTAGTCATACTTCTTATGCAATTTTTGGTAAACTTTAAATAATACTAAATTTTTAAATTTATAAAAAATATTTTTAACTGTATATTCTATAATTTAAATTAATACCTAATAGTTTGTACGATATTTTAAAGTTTTTTGAAGTAAACTAATAAGAAACTTTATCTTTCTGTGTTGAAAGTCAAAAATTTTGAAAATGAATGTTTTTTTTTTCCTGAATATTTTAGTCACGTTGAACTTTGTATTGAGCAATCTTTCTGATCTGATATTCAAATTCTAAAATTGTCAATGTTTCGTGTTTTTAAGTCACGTTGAATGATGAATATGCCGACATTTATACAATAAAGGCTTAATTTGCTTATAAAAGGCATTGTTATTACATCATTTCACTACAAAGACCTGTGAATGGGTATTCAATAGTAGTTAGAGTTTTCTAAATTTAGATACAAATGCGTGACGAAACACGTATAACATGAATATCTTTTGTATCTCATATAATTTTACAAACTTATAAAACTTTATATTTTGATTTGATACTATTTACCTTTGAAGAATGTGATGTAATTTAATTATTTATTGTGATACACATTAACACATCTTCAGAGAAGCGTTTTGAATCTTTATAATTTCATTGTTAGTGCTCTGTTTTAATATTAAAAAAATTTAAGACACTGTTTGAATACAAAGCAAAGAAATTTAAATGTAAAAATTAGCGTTATTGGAAATTAAGTTTATATATTGAATTGGATAAAATTATTAATTTACAAGCCTAAAATATTTCAAATTTTTTTTATTATTAAAAATATTTCTATATTTTATGATAATAAACTCAAAAGAGTTATTCCATATAAAAAGAAATCATGTTAATACAATGTGATTTAGTCACGATAATCAATTCTATTGAGTTGTTTAGAAGATTCCACTAGTACTATTTTACTGTTTGTTTCAAAATTAATATCAATGATATTTTAATTGCTTTATTTGTAATTTGCTTATTAAGCATACATTTTTTATACTTGTGATATTTATATGATAGGTAACATATATGATAAATTTCTTTGAGAATTCATTTTAAATATTTGCTTTGTAAGAATAATAAATTTTGCATAATCATGCATACCTTTGATAAGTTTAATTTATTCTTTTGTTACACTTGTATGCTTCTTCGACGGTCAATATAATTTACTTAATAACTAGAAATCTACAGCTGCTTATTCGAATACCTGTATTCTTCAGCTTATTTTTGTCGTATATTATTTAATTTTAGCCTTAATTTGAACTTTACAATATAAACAGACTCTTAGAATACCATCATTTATACTTGAAACTGTGAATTATTAGATTAGAAAAAAATTCATAGAAATATTGAATTAATTGCATTTCTTAAAGTATCAATAATTTCCATTATTTCCATTCTTTGAAATATGAGTTCTATGTTTCTCATGAAAGATAAAAATGCACCAATTTTCTACACATTCAATAAGTGAAGATATTCACCTTAGCGATTAATGGACTATACTTGTATTCTTACTTCAATCAAATAAATAGTGGGTTTTTTTTTTTTTTTTTTTTTTT
>JAPDSC010035827.1:0-11202 GCA_026290005.1 Latrodectus geometricus
AATGTATTCAATATAACCGATGGTTTCATAAATATAATGTTGTTAACCACATGAAATTTAAGAATAATATTGGAAACTTAAGATTGCGTTGTAAATAATGTAATTAACACCATTTTGTGGTATTATCTAAATATTCCACAAAATGAACACTTTATGGCATTATTTAAAACATGCTTGCAGAAATAAACATAGCTCAAATTTTGCTTATTTTTCAATGAAATTTGAATTATAATATAAATATATCAGCTATATTTTTAAGCATTTTGGTGTAACCCCAAAATGGATTAAATACGAAATATTATTAACCAGCTGGATTATTTTTAAACTAATTTTGTTTTCAAATTTGAGGTAATATTATAATGAATTTAAATAGCTTCTAATCTAAAACTTTATTAATTATTTTATTTGGTTAAATTATAGGAATTTATAAATGCAAGCTTTAATGTTTTATTTATTTTCAATATTCTTAAAGAAACAGGATTTTTATATTTCTGAGATAGAAGTGTTAATTTCTTTAAGACTAAATAGTTAAAATGGTTAATGCAAATCAAGTAGTTTGTCAAAAGATTATCATCAAAATAATAAATTAATTAATTTAATAATTTTGTGGAATTCCAATATAGCATTTCTAATTATCTCTAGAGAAGAAAGGAATGCCATTAATTACAAAAAAGTCAGATTTTCAGTGTCCATAAATATGAAATTCTTATTCTTTGATAAGTAGTGTGTTTGATAAATTCCCTAAAATATATTAATATTTACCATATTTCATAAGTATTTAATTAATTATGAATAAGTATATCATAAATCTATTTGATTAGATAGTTATTTCTAATATTTGACTTTCTTCGATGGTAGATGTTTTGTTTGTAACATTTCGTAAGTTTGCGAGAATAATTAGTGCTTGAATGTATATAGTTTAATAATAATTATAGTGAACATCAAACTTTAATTATCTTTTAATTTTGTCTTTATTGCACTGAGTGCACTATTTAATATCATACTTGATAGATATTTAATCTATGTAATAGAATTCATAATAGATGTCACAAAAATTTGCTATTAATATTTCATTTTGTTTCGTGTCTTTCCACAAGTTCGTAAATTATTAAGACTGTGTTGTCAATTCAATACATTTCTACTTCCAAATGCTCCATTACATTAATTTCTTAATATTTGCTGAAAGAAATTACATCCTTGAATTTTAACTAATAAAATACTATTAATTTTTTAAGTTGATAATTTTTAATTTCATATTTAATCTTATTAAGTAAGTAATGAACTTTAACAATTAATATTATTTTATTTAACTTTAGATTAAATTTTTTTGTACTTTTTATTAAATTTATGAATTTAATATTTTAGTGTTCAATTTAATAAACTTTTAGTGCCCAATTTCAATAAATTATATTATTTTATGTGATCTTTTATGAGAGACCTACCAGAAATGCAGAATGCCTGGAATGATCAAAGAGACAGAGAGATACAGAGACGTACTTTAGATGCAGAATGCCGGAAACTTCAACGTGTTTCTTATATAATGGGGTGAATCTATTATTCTCTTTCTCATAACCCTGGCCACATTGTTTTGTAAATATATTGAATGAAACTCACGTGAAAAATAATATAAAACATAATCAAGACTCATCTTACCATCAGATTAACACCTCTTCTATACCCTGGATAATCACCAGAATGGAAAATCCTTCAACAATGGAACAGACTGGCACCAAGCACTCATGGACCTTTTTGTGTGCAAAACTCCACGTTTTGTTGCAAAGGATATCACAACTTGAAACACATTGGCAGAAGCTGCTAGAGGGCAGTAGTGATTACTTCAAAGACTAACAATAAGCTACACTTTCTGCGGGTCATGTTCTTTTGGGTCATTTAAAATGGCCAGAAATTTCTTGTTTACCTTTCATTAAACTTCCTTCTCTTTTAAGGTTTAAAGTGTATAAGAAAATTGAACAAAATTATAATTATTTTCAGTTTTTCCTAACAGGTAAATCCAGATTATAATCTATTTCTTATGGAATGAAAAATTATTTAGTGTTATTTATCTTGATATAAATACAATAAATAAAGCTATTCTTTTAACGAAACCTTTATATTAGCTTTCAAAAAATATTTTTTAATTATTGTAAAGCGTCTACTGCATGCATTCCTTTTAAATTCTCCTTATTTGTGTTTTTATCACGTACATTTCAATATTGAAAAAAATAAATTTGATACATTTTTAGAGGAGTATAAATGGTTGATATTCCATTTGCAGAAAACAGGAAAATATGAATATTTTTAAATAAATTTTCTTTAGAATATACAAATGCTTTGTCTTCTGAATTATTGGATTTTTAAAATTTTTTACCTTATATCGAACTATATTAGCGAAAAAATAATGAATAGCATTTAATAGTTTATTGCTACAATAGTTTGATTTATTAATTAACCCCTGCTAATTGTCAAATTTAAAAACTAAAAACACTAATTTTTACTGCGGCGCCATCTATTATCTCAATTTCCTATAACAATAAAACTTGTTTTGAAAAAATAAAAACGCTTAGAGTAATTTTACAAACAAAACGAAGTGAAATAGAGAACATTTATTTCGAACTGTCTATGATTTTTTCCGAATAAAAACTTAAATCCACGTTAGGGAGATATAGTCTTCAAATTCCCTTTTGCGGGGAAAAACAAAGTTAGCAATTGGTAAATTTTTTATTTGTTGTTTTACAATTTGTCGCACTCCTAGAATGATTCCAAATGTTTTTAGATATCCATTACTATCTCCCAAGGAAAGATAGAGGAAAAGCGCCAAGATAAAAGGAAAAATCCCTTTTGTGTTTTGTTAGCCAATGTCCGTAGGGAAGTAGAAAAGATAGAGGAAAAGAGCATAAGATAGAGTGAAAGTGATTGATGACGAATTTTAGGGAAAGAGGAGTTGAAGGTATGGGGATGCTTAACCCTCCCTAAAGTCCAACTTAAAATGAAATGGGCTAGTCTTTCAATTTCCCATAGTAATTCTTGTATTTTTCGTCTCACATTTATTCTATAAATGTAACCAAATTCATGAAAAATAAAATTTTGATGAAACTAATATCTTTCGCACATTTCTTAAATTAATTATATACAATAAATAAATATTTTTGTATTTTAAATTTATTTAAATACTTTTATATGATACGTTATCATACATGAATTGATTAAACAGCATTTTAAAATGACTTATACATAATTTATATCCTTATTCATATAAATCCTAAGTAATTTATAAAAAAAATATCAGTTTGTATTTAATTATTTTAGATTATTGTATATGTAAACATTGCTTACAGTAGAAAGTTTTGTTAAGTTTAAAATAAATACAATCTTTAACTAAATTATAGTTTTATAATTTATTTAAATTAAAATTAAAAATGACTTCTATGACTTCAAAATTCAGAGTAATGGAATTCTTTTTTCAGATTTATTTCGTTAAGGAAAAAATTATTCTGAATTTCCACAGATTTTAAAATTTTCCATTAAAATAATAATTTTGATTTCCGCTGATTTACTGAGAGAAAACTCTTTCTGTGCTTATATCCTTTAAGCTTTTAGGTGTGTATACTGTTATTAAATCTTCATATTTTAAATCAAATAAACTGCCATTATCTAACTACCTGTTGAATTAAAATTTCTCATCTCAACTGGTAGATGAATGACTCAAATATTTGTTGATTCAATTAGATTCTTGGATATGTATGTTTGTAGTGGTTTAGAATATATATTGAATTGTATTTCATGGTTGATTAAACCCTCATATTCCATAAGTGAACATAAACTGTTAAACTAAAGCATTTCGCGTAGCACGTAAGAGTATAACTTTCTTTTGGTAATCAACGGTACTCAATTTAACTTAATATAGTTTTATTGTTGCCCTTTCATCATATACATCCCTGTACATAGCCTAGAATTGAGCCCTACCAATTAGGTGGATTAAATGGCAGTCAAAGTAATTTAAAAGTGGGTACCAAGCGGAAGACCCATAAAACTGGAACTGCCAGATACAAGCCTTTCATTTCAATCGAGGTACATTATGACTAAGATCTTTTCAACTTGTTCCAATTGCATTGAATAAGCCCTAAAGGTGTACGGTTAAATTGAGATTCGAACCCACTACCTTCCGAAAAATTGAACAATGCCTTTATTGAGCTTGACACCGTAGCCTTGAGTTTAGCAGGTTAACAAAAATATAAAAATTTGCAAATTCAAAAATTGATGGCTGGTCTAGCTATGCTTGACACCATCTAATTGCAATAGGTAATTTTGAAATTTCATCTCATGAAATTTTGGTACAAAAACAGTTTCTAGAATGGAAAAATTTATGTTCAAATCATTAAACAATAAAAGATGGATTTATTTTGCCTTTATTTTCTTTATGATAATTTAATAAAATGCACGATTCTGAATTTTTCTGGTATTTTTTCTTGTAATGCATGAAACTAAACTTTATCCACGGAAATTACCTCCCTTGAACCGTATCATATTCAAATACACTGATTTACAACAATGCAGAATAAAATATGATTTACAAACATTTACAATTTGGAATGGTTAAGTTGTAAAGGCCAATTTCTATGTAATTTATCTGAATGAGTAATTAAAAATTTTTTTGTCTGACACAATTTCTTCGAAAAGGGCCCATGTTGACTATTTACAAAAAGTTTTCACAGAAGACAATTCTCAATAGATTGAACAAAGTTGTTTTCACAATTTCCTACTGCTTTACTGTCGTCTTCATAATAACAAAATCTTTTGCACACTATGTCGGAAAAAAAACGTTTGTCTATTACATATAATATTATCAGTAAAAATCATAATGACTAATTATTTTTTTAACTAACGAATAGGTGCAATTAATACAACTTTTATTTTTACTTGCACTAAATTTTTTATTTTAATATTTTTTCTAACGGTGGCACTGAATAATTAACCCTTCGCCACAACAAGACAATATACAAATACTCATGTATCGTTAACCAGTTGGTACTTACGAACCAAGTCACGGAGGTGAGTAAAATATTACTCACGTCAAAGCACCACAAACTCGTTTATAGGGTGGGCAATTTATTCATCATTTCAGGAAAAAAAAAAAAAAAACGTGGAAACAGAGTGAGAAAGAAACATCATTACCCAAACAGGAAATCAAACTTAGGTTCCTCGGTCCAGGAGTCAAGAACCATTCAACCTTAATCAAAATATAGCCTCCTTATATCAAAATAATAGAAATAATATTACTTATAATTAACTGTCACACATTCTGTGTTTTATGTTTACAAATAAAAGATTTCTTTAAAAAGTTTGCACATTAAAATTTGTTTGTCAAATTTACAATAAGAATTAGAGTAATTTTATTGCTTAATATGAAATTTTAGTGTATAAAATTGATTCTGAAAAATCTTGTCTTTTACAGATATATAATCAAATTAAAGTAATTAAAAATATTAGTTTAATTATATTTATCAAACAATAATTTAAACATATTTATTAATAAATTCATATGATCAAAGGATTTTTGTCAGAATAATATGTTTGTGTGTGTGTATGTATGTATGTATAATTAGGAATTTCTTGTATTGAAAGAGTTAAAAATATTAAAATTATGTTTTTAAAATGATGATTAATATAAAGTGAGATATATACATTTTTAAATTAATGTTACTTTAAATTTACGATTTAACCTTTCAAAAAATGCAATTTATATCTGCTTACATTTTCAATGTTTAATTTAACAAACATTTTTTTTTCTCTTATTACCTTTAAATTCGAATAAACTGGGAAATCGTATTAAGACCGATGCCTCCAGATATTTCTTTAATTAATGGCTTGTGATTTCATAAAAAAAACAGTAAATTAAGAAATGAATATATTGCTCACTTTTCTATTTTTAATACCTTTTTACATTTTTCATAGGAATGTTGCTTAATTACAAAGAAAGAAAATTTAAGTATTCGAAAACGATTTCAGATTCCAGCTTCATTTTTCTTTTCAAATTAACGAAACTGTACATCTATATGCCTTTGTAATTACTCTTTGTTTAAGACATTATCTACACTACAGGGAAAAGAATGTCTGCTAAAAATGGCCAGTAATTAGCCAATTACCGTAATCGGAGTTGAATAAAAATTGCTGTAGAAATGTCTACTTCATTGCTACTGTGAGTTCGGTATGATTTATTATCGTTTTCATTTATTCACAGAAAATGACGCTTCTAAAATGATGAAAATACCTGACACAAATGTTTTTTTTTCTCTTTTTTTAATGAATACTTAATGACTATTATAGGGATTTAAATCTGCATCTTAACACCTGGAATATTTTTATAATATTGCATACTATCACCCCTATGATATATATAAATGTTATTATTGATAATAAACTTATTTAATGGTAATACTTAATGATATTTTAAAACTTTAAAGCTCTCAAGTACTGAATTTTATTAGATGCGTAGACAAAATGTATAAATGAAGCATGTGTAATCATGTACATAATAATGAGTGGAATTGAACTTGAGATATCTTATTGCGAAGAGCTCAACCCTATATACGCATCCAAGCAACTTTTTTAATACTGTAAAGTTGACAGCCTGGAACATAAATTGATTCTTGAATATTTATCATTTTATATTACAAATTAAATATATTTTATCCAATTATATTATATTGATAAAAGTAATTTCTAAATAGTATTAATAAAAAATATGGAAAAATTCCCAGCATATGTATCCCAAGATTTGTAAATAGGAATATATTATATGATTTTAATTATAGAAAAATAGGTTTATCGAAACTTTATTTTACTTAATTAAAAAGCAATATTTTAAAAGCTTATAATAATTATAAGCAATATTTTAAAAGTAAATATTGAGTCATACGAATAATTGTCATTTTCTGAAAATAATTAGAAATAAAAGTAAATAACTCTTATTCATGATGATTATAATTTAATAATTCATTTTTGTTAATAATTTACCATTAATAATTTATGATGAAAGAGCATATTTTGTTAACTCTCAAATTTATAACAAAATAAAATAAATTTATAAATTGAAACGTTTCTTTTCTCACAACGCACGTTTTTGTATCTAAATAAGACAAGATTTAATGTGTTTATAACTTAGACATACACAACAGTTATACCTACTAGTAATTAAGCAATATATTTTCTTGAAATAAACATTGCAGTTAGTTTGAAGTATGTAACCAGAACAATAAAAGCTTCTCATATATTAAAAATTTGACTTTTTTACCCACCTATTAGCTGTAATCATTACATATAAACCCATTACCTAAATTTAAATTCTTTTATTTTAAAGAGTTTGAATTTGTAATCGATTTTCGCTTTCTTGACCCATCAAACGACATCAAATATTTATCTTTCTCAAATGCCTAGATTGCGGATGAATATTAGTGTTTTAGTCTTCAGGTCAAAGGTTCAGGAATTCGATTTCTACTTAAAGAATAAATGCTTGAAAGGTTTGGAATCAAATTCAAATGTAATTTTCGGTTGAATCCACCTTCGTGGGGAAAATTTATCTTAGAACTATTAAGTAATCTCTAAATAAAATTAGCATTACATAAATCATTTCATATTAAAAATAATTATTTTTATAAGTAGATCTGCAAATTTTAAACACATAGCGACATTTAGAAGTTTAATAAAACCTTTGATTTTAGGTTTATGGTTTCTATATATATATATATATATGAAAGATATTTTTATTACGAATTAATAACCATGTTTTAACATTTGTTGTTTTTTCATAATAGAAAAATGGAACTTAATTTTCAAATCATACAAATAAGCAATGAAATTCATACCTGCATATAAGAGTTGAATTATCTAATGATAAAAATGTGCTAATTAAATGTATGGCTGTTGTTTGTTGTTACTAATCCTTCATGATCTTGTAACAGCTTGGCCTGCTTCATGGATCCATGTGTTCTAAAAAAGTCAATCACTAGAAATGGTGATGATATTAGATCCTCTAAGCTTAGAATCAAGCAGTCCAGGCATGCTCCGGAGAGGCTAATTTTAAAATATGTCACCCAATTCTCAATATATTTACATTTGTTACATTTAAACTGCGATAAATTTAATGTTGATTTATAAAAAAATGACATATTTATGATTTTCATTTTTTTTAAATAGTATTTTCTTTTTTTCCTCTGAAGCGTACTTGTTTTTAGCTTTCCTAAAACATCACCAGGTGAAAATGCATTACGGTGAGGGTGAAAGGTTGATTTCAATCTTTAATAGTTTTGTAACTGAATAAAATTTCAAGTACTCTACGCATCATTCCATTTGTTTTCACTTGATAAATAAAGTAAACTTAATTTCACTGTGCAAAACAAAGTTTAGTAAATTGTAAATTTCATAAAAAGTAGTAGCTATCATCATTTTCAATTGAAATTCATGTCCCGAAATCTTGTAAGATTGACTCCATGGTCTCACAAAGTAAAATACCTACATTTTAAATAGATTATTTTTAAATTTTAAATATAATGAATTTTGAGATTTTTTCCTCAATATATATCGAAGGCTATGACATAACCTTTATAATTACATGTTACTTGTAATTTAACATTTAATTAACATATGCAGAATGTAATTTTAGATAGTCAGAAGTAAAAAGTTGCTCATTAATACTTCAAAACTGATGTCTCATTATCACTTCTTAGTTTAAAATTTAAAACAAAAATTTTCCATTTCTTAGTACTTTTCTATGGTGTACAATAACAGGGAAAAGTTGGGTATGATGTTAAGTTTACTTTATAAAAATGAGAATATCACCACTAAGTGACATTTAAAAAAAATTATTTTTTCTTTTGTGATAAATTTAAAACCACTACTTAAAATTAAATATTTTAAAAATTTAAGAATACCTGTAATAATTTTTAGTAATAGAAACAAATTTTTAATTTTATTAATTTGAATTTCTCTATAATTGCGTTAATATTAAATCAACAGTAACAGTATAGTGAGGCAACTGTAAAAAATAACTTACAAAAATATTCTGAGGATTTTATAGTTTGATAAGTATTTTAAAAATAAGGTTCTTCATTATAAAATTATTTTTCTCAGTTAATTACAACTAAATACCTAAAAAATGAACAAAATTATTGTTTTTGATGTTCACAAACGTGAACTCACACTTCAATACCCTCACCGAGTTGTGTAGAGGACAAACCTCACGCCAAGCTTCACGCCTGAGATGAGAGTTGAAACACACGTTTCGTTAACTAAAAGCCAGAACGTTTTACCTTCCAGTTTCAATTTCATAAAAAAAGTAGGTTTAGCCACTAATTGGTCATGGATTATTTTGGAGAAAGATTGCATTACTCATGTCAAGAAAATGATAATCACGCAAGTAAAAACTGAAGTCCTAATTATATTGACATCTAAGATTGATTATATTGGGACAAAAACATATTAGTAGTATTCATAAGTTTTGTGCGGTTATTTTAAAATGTTATATATTTACTCTTGCTATTCATCTAAGTGGTCGAACCCAATTCAAGGCTAGAGTACGTGAAAGAATTTTTAAATACAAACATACTCTTATTAGTCTTAGATACAATGAAAGATATATGAATGAATATTCTGTTCGCCAGTACTATTACGACATTATCGCAATGTCTATGTAGATGCTTGTACTCATGCATGCCAAGTTTTTTAATCATGCACTGTTAGGCTTTTTTTTTGCGGGGGGGGGGACACTTTGTAATTTAGAAGTAAAAATCAGGAATAAAACCCCGCAACACAAAATCTGCCAACTCCGCAAGTATTATTTGCCTTTGAAGACATTGTGACTATGATTTATTTATTATGCCCAGCAGCCTTTAGTGAACACAACAAATCTTTGAGTAAGTAAGATTCAATCTTTTTACCTTCGATAATGAGAACGACTACGTAACCAACTAAACACCACCTGATCATACTCTATGCAAGTATACCAGGAATATTTTCATAGATAGTGAGTAAGCCATCCATTTATGTAACGGTGAAAGTGATCCTAGGATTGCACATTAAGTTTTTCATGTTCGGAATACTCACCCATCACCAAATGTCTTGTAAATTTTGAGCCACGGCCTAGTTACGAGGTCATACCTGAAAGGGCACCCTTCTCACTTCATTCAAGCTATACTTGTGGAAAGACTTTTGACGGCACTGATTAAAGTAAATATGTCCTTAACCTACTGAGTTCCAGCAACCTAGTGAGGTCACCCTCTCAACCACTGCCAGTGGCAAATGATGCTTCACTTTGTTTGGGAATCCGTGTGCAGTTATTGAGCCACTGGAGCACAGCCTTATTCACATTTCGTAAGAGAGGGAACACAAGAAACATAGCAATAACCCCAAAAGACATGCATGCAAAAGCCGCAAAATACATTTTCTGTTTGTTCAAGACTGAGTGAAATCGAACAGAAAACACTTCACAGTTCTTGTTACTCGGACGGAGTGAGTTCAATGTTTTCACTTTAAAAAAAGTCTTCATTCATGGACGTTCCCATTTGATCAAGAATGCAAATGTATGTCATTCAATAATTCATGAAATATTTTCTTCAGAATTCTTCAAAATATTGCCAATATCATTTTACATGATTAATGCAATACATGCACATAAAAAGGAATAAAAATCAGTGTTTTTAACATTTTTAGTTATCTTTTTTGTACTATGAGAAAATTTTGAGCAAAATATTAAAAATGTATCAAAAATTGCTTTACTGTCAAAGATTTACCAAATGTATCAAGAAATTCAGAAATTCCGTCGAAAAAAAGCAAAACAAACGTAAAGAAAAATAAGCTACAAAGCGAAAATGAACGACTGGCCCATTTGATTTCAAAGTTGGACTTCAGGGAGGGCTAAGCCTCCCCTTCCTCCCACCCTGCTTTCCCCTGAAAGTCATCATCAATCACTTCCTCGCTATCATTTGCTCTTTTTTCCCTCTCTCTTTCCCCCAAGGGTCCAGGCTCACAAAACAAAAGGGATTTTTCCTTTTTGTTCCTATCTTTCTTCTCCGAGATAGTAATGGGTGCCTAAAAACATTTGAGACCGATCTAGAAACGCGACAAATTGTAAAATATCAACCCATATAAAAAGAAATGGCATTTCTAAGAAAATCTTTATTTTTTCCCCCTAAAGGGATATTTCGACTA